>KN484610.1:9950-21586 GCA_000787095.1 Periophthalmodon schlosseri
CCTCAGTTGTCAGATAAGTTCCATAGTGGTCCATGGGCGTATACTAGTCTATGTGGTCTGATACAGCTCAAGATCATTCTAATGGTTCATTTCTGCCCTGTGAGTGTGCCTTTTCTAGTATCGATACCTGCTCAAATGGGTATCTAGTTTCGATACTAGTTTTAGTATTGATTAGTATCTGATTATCAATACTTTACTGATAAATTTTGACCTATATTGCACACTCCTACCTCCAGCTAGGTACCCCTGAACAAGATCCTGCATGGCTTAATATCTGAAAGCGTGTTTTTGATATTATCAGTGCTACTGCCGGGTGGGTCAAATGTACAGGACACATTTTCTTAAAGAGACAATGAAGTACACTTTACATTATCTTTAAAGAGGGGGTATTATGAAAAATAGCTTTTTTTTCCTTTTTTTTTTTCGTTATAACGTTCCCTCATCAAAAAACATGCCTAAAGAGGTTTTAGATGTCATCCATGCATGTTTGAGTATTTTAGTGATCTCTCCTGGGCCCTATTCAAACACTTCTTACAGTTAGCTGTAAGATTCTGTGCAATGCTCAGCCCACAAGCCTATGTCAACCATGCTCCCACACAACAATTCTTCATAAATATACAGAAAGCATGATACAAAACTGTACACAACAACAAACCTGATGTGATGTGCAGTAGTTTCAATAGCAGGACGCACAGTGATTGTCTTGTGATAGCGCTCTGAAGGGGGAGTGACTTAACGTGAGGAGCAAAGGAAGGTGGGTTTCAAAGCGTCAAAAGCGAAAGTGAAACTTATAAAACATGTTAATACGTGTTGTTGTTTTTCTTGAATATAGCATTTTCAAAACAATCACAGGTAACATGGTGATCTAGCTATGTTATGTGTTAGCAGTTAATACCTCATAGAAGTAAAATACCCCCTTCTTTAATATGATCAGAAAACCAACCGTCTTGTTATTTCTACCAGTCTTTGCTTGGATATTGCCTAGCCATTTTAGTCTTTTTAGCCAGACCATTTAACACCGCAAACTCTCCCTCTGTCCTTGAATCTGAATGTGCTCTCTGCTCCTGCGCCGTTTTGTAATTTCCATGTTTTTAGTGTTTCTGAACAGCTGCAAGGTCACTGCCCCTGTCCTCTTACACAGTGCCGAACTGTGCTGTGGCCTTATCACGCTGTCAACTGTGAGAAACCCATCCGCTGCAGAGACTAGGTCAGGGGTCAAAGGCAGCATGGTGTTTTGGTCATTTGACTGGTGATATCATATTAAAGCAGCCCTATTCTGCGAAAATACCTTTTCAGAGCTTTTAACTATGTTATAGTTGTTTCCCCTTCTCATTTACCCATCTCAAAGTTGTATTTGGAGTGATTTGTGCATGTTTGAGCAATTAATCTCTTATTTTTAAGATGCCATTTTGCCAATCAACTCCAGTTTTCTATGTACTTGCTTCCTTCTGCTATGTACTTACTTCCTTCTACAACTTTACAGCAACATCAGCTCCCATTGGGCACTACAGTGTTCTAATACAGAAGTCAGCGGACTTGTTTCTTTTATTTTTCAATTTAAAATGCGCAAATTATACCATATTGATCCACAGGTGTCATAGATTATAACTATACATCAGACACAAGCCCAATAGGTCTTCTTTAAATGGATCGCATAGAAGTACTTGGATATGTGTGTATTTTTGTTTACCAGTATCAATAAATATCAGGGCTGCAAGATTAATCGCAGTCGAATTGAAATCACAATTTGAATGGAGGCAATTAGCAAATCGTAAAGGCTGCGGTTTTTGAGGTACTATCCCTTCTTAAACAAACAACACAATATCAGGTCTTATTCTGCTTAAAAATTGCTAACCCTATAGTTTAGACAGAGGTGTGTAGAGTAGCCAAAAATCTTAGTCAAGTAAGAGTAACGTTATTTCAAAATAATATTACTCAAGTAGAAGTACAAAGTAGTGGTCCAAGAAATTACTGAAGTAAGAGTAAACAAGTATTTGGGAAAAGTACTAGAGCAAGTAAAGAGTAACTGTCAAGATGTGACATCTGATTCATAATTTGAATGTAATGGAAGGACAACATTTTTTACTCAAGTAATAGTACTGTTACTTCAATAAAAAATATTACTCAAGTAGGAATAAAAGTATCCTCTGAAAAGTACAATTTCTTTAAAAAAGTTACTCAATTAAATGTAACTGGGTAAATGTAACTCAGGAATACCTGCCCAAATTCTATTCATTTTCACCACAATTGCATACCCCTGATTGGGAAACACTGGTGTAGGTAGATGCAGACATAGGAGGAGGCGGCCATGTTGGAAATGTGATAGAGAGAGAGAGAGAGAGAGAGAAAGAAGGACAACGGAGCTATTGTTTGGTCTCAGAATGAAACCTCCCACCACTCTGAGCGTGCTATGCTTGGAGGAAATTATTTTATAATTTGTGGCTTTTTTATTTTTGTTATGGTTATAGGGGTTGTATCTGATCTCATAAAGTAATATTCGTCTTGCCCCAGTACAGATATATTCTATAAGCAGCTCTTAGAGTCAAAATAAGTCAGCTGTGTAGTCTGAATATAATTATAAAGCATTTTTATTGCCTTTGAACCAGGAAGTAATAATGCTGGTGAGTTGTTAGCATGCTAGTTGTTGTTAGCATTACCATGACAGCAAAACTCTTCTCTGGTCTCTGAAAGTTGTGAAAAGTGCTTATGAACCTAACACAGTGAATCATTAGGATGCTCGGAATGCATCCGGTAAGTGAGGAATAACTTTGGACCACTGCAAACCGTTTAAAATGATGTAGTTCTGTTTTTCGCGTTTTTAAGACAGTAAAAATCAGGTACAGTGTCATTAAGGTACGGTAAACTTTCTTGTCCATGTAACAAAATGTGTCTTCTGCATTTGACCCATCCTTCAATGCTGCTGGGATAAACCTGTCAGGAGCAGTGTTCAGCGGTAGGTTCATGGTCAAAAGTACCTGGCTGGATGTATAAGTTGATGAAGGAAAGTCATCATCATGTGACTATAGGATGTAAAATGACAATGAAGTGTACTTAATTGGGTTTTGAACTGGCAACTTTCTGGTTGGAAGGCGAATGCTTAACTACTGTGCCAAAGATTTCCACCAAACTACTCATTCACTGTATCTATCTAGTCTAATTTTTGTAAGTCATTTATCTGGAGGCAACGATTTTCATGTAATTGTGGTTTTCAGACAGATTAGAAAATGGAATTAGATTTTTTTTTTTTTTTTATAAAGCTTGAAGTTTGGGGGGCATAAACACTTGTTAATTTACACGGGAGTTACATTATTGAAAAAAATTTACTCTTGTGAACTTTTAGTCAAGTTATAATGTTGTTACTTCCTGTATTTCCACATGACATCACAAGGTGGGACAGAGTGTTTTCCATTTGAGAGAAGAACTTATGCACGGATTGTGTGTTATGAGGAAACAACATTATAACACAGATGAAAAACAGTGTGCCATGTACCAATACCATGCTTAAACCATTTGCATTTATTTTTTTTAATTGCCCTATTTATAGATTTTTTTTTCAGTACTAGAACATTTGAACTTATATTTGAAGGTGTGTTCTGTAGTTATGTGAAGGATAAATAACAGTTGCGTAACCAATTGGATCTCCTGTGTAATAAGTTAACTTTTAAGGAAAAAGGTGCCATTCTCCATTCCTACGTAGGTATTGGTTAGTAGCAGCTATCAGCAGACATTTAAAGTAAAAGTATCATTAACGGTATCAAAACTGAAAAAGCTGGATTGGTGCTTCCCTACTACTTTCCTCATCAATTTGTATCGGGATATCTGATTTTTTTACAACCCTTGTCTAATGAAACTTATGATTGGATGTTTAGTTCCTCCTGTATAATAACAAGCTTTGTGATAAACTCAATGGATAATTCAAAATACGATTTCAAATATTTTCCAGTCAGTATGAATAAGACGGGGGTGAGCGCTTTGGTTTAAGTTCTGAGTGGTTTACCTGAATGCTGGTCAGAGGAGGAGGGGTCTCTCTCTCTCTCACACACACACACACGTTCTATTCACATTCTATTGTCTAAAGAAAGAATGTTTTGTTTGAGAGTATTGAGTTTATTCCTTTGTATCGAAATCGAGTTTGAAATTTTAGTATCGTGACAACATTGTAATATGCACATTCTAAAGGTGCTGTCGACGTTTTGTAGTGTTTTTGGCACCATCATGTTAAGATGCTTGTAGCGCAGTGGGTTCAAAATAATGGCAACATCTCAAAACATTATAGGCTTTTTTTAGGTAATTTCCTTCCATTGTCCTGCATTAATTCTTACAAACACACGCACATTTATACACCAGTGTAAATCAACACTGGAGGCAAGGTGGGTGAAGTGTTTTGCCAAATGACACAATGGCAGTAGGCACTGGTCTGAGCAGGATTCACCACCAGTTTTGAGATTAGTGGTCAACCGTAACAGAGTTGACTAAAAGGCATATGTTTCCATTCTTAAAGCAGGCCTATTCTGCACAATCGACTTTTCAGAGCTTTTAACCATGTTATAGTTGTTTCCCCTTCTCATTTACCCTCTCAAAGCTGTATTTGGAGTGATTCGTGCATGTTTGAGCAATCTTGAATCTCTTATTTTCAAGACGCCATATTGCCGATCAATCCCTGTCTTAATCGCCACCAGTACACGCCCACTGCTCTACTTACTTCGTTCTTTAATTTTATTTTCTTCATCGATGATACCCGTAGGATTCGGCATGTGTCATTTTGGTACAAATGAAATAAAAACCTAGTTGCTAGTGTGATCTGCAGCTATCCGTAGGATGGCCTCCATGGCTCAGCTCCAATTGGGCGTCGCAGTTTTCTAACGTGGTAGTCAATGGACTTGTTTCTTTTATTAAGTTGTTTTAGATGAATATTGTGATTTAAAATGTGTAACTTTTAACATAATGATACACTACATAATGGTACACTGCAGCTAGTTGCTTTTTCTTCTGTTTTGTCTCATCCCAAAAACTTAAGTTCAGTCCAGTATTGTTTAAAATTATTTATCATAATGTAGTGATGGAGTTGACAAAGTCCAGCTGTGAGGTTGTGTGTTAGGAAAAATTGGCTTTGTTTGTCTAAAATGTGTACCAGTGATGAGACAATACCACATTTTTTGAATCTCTGTCAATACAGATAATTGTTCTGATACCAATACTTTATACCCTATCTATGTTTTAAAATGTACATATGTTAATTAGCATTGATATTTGCACAACAGTATCGATACTTGGTGGGTCTAAACGTCGTAGATGTTCCATGTGGTTTACCTCAATGCTGCTGGTGACTCGGAACAGTGATGGAATAGGTGATGTGGTCAGAGGAGGAGGGGTCTCTCTCTCTCTCGCTCACACACACACACACACACACAAACACACACACACAATCAGATACTAATTGATACTAAAACTAGTATCAGAGTCTTTTGGATACTTGATATCGATACTCCTATCCCTAGTATCAACCCTAAACATGGTGAGGTTGCTCAAAGGCACAGGGGCAGAGCGTCTCCACTGCTGTCCTCTCAGAGTCTATAAAAACATCATAAATAAATTAACGTTGACAGCGTAACAGCATTCTCCACGTGCTTCTTGCTCTCCTCCTGCTCCCCTGACCCTGGCTCTGCTCAATCACTGCTCACAGCATGAACTCTGACCTTTGAGGGGAGGGACTAGACACAACTTTTGAGAAAGAGAGAGTTCTGTCCAAATAGTTATGATTAATAACTCTGTATCTTTTTACTGTCTTAAAAATGTGAAAAACAGAGCTAGTTCATTTTAAATGGTTCGCAGTGGTCCAAAAGTATTCCTCACTTACCTTATGCATTAAGAGCATCCTAAATATTTACCACGATGAGTTAATATGCGCTTTTCACAACGTTCCAAGACCAGTGCAGAGTTTTGCGTCACGGTAAAGCAAAACATCTAGTATGCTAATGCATACTTTCTGATTCTCTGACAATAAAAAAACTTTATAATTCGATGCAGGCAGGACACAGCAGACTTATTTTGACCTCAAGAGCTGCTTAAGGGATGCAAATACATGGAAAAATGGGATACAGGGCCTTTAAGTATAAGTAAAAAGTTAAGTGATCTAGATTATCCAACTAAAAAAAGTATTTGGTGTACACACAAATGACTACCCATATGATAAGACAAAATATTGTGCAATTCAGGTATTTCCAATTATAGTATAGGGAGTTAATATTATCTTAAGTTAACGTACATGACACTCAAACCCAGAGGTGGATAGAGTAGCCAAAAATTGTAAAGTAACGATACTTCAAATTAGTAAAAACAAAATATTAGTAGAAATTTCTCAAGTAAGAGTAAAAAAGTATTTGGGAAAACCATGACTCAAGTGTCGGTAGGTAACATTTGATTTATAATTTGAAATTAATGTAATTTGAAGGACAAAACATTAAATAATGCACAAAGTCTGGTATTTTCAAAAGATGAGACAAACTAAGTCATGTCTGAAGGAGCAGTGCAAGAAACACAAATGTTCAATTTAGTCAGGAATGGCTTGCTGATTTTGCTTATTAAATTCATAAAACATTTGGCCAAACAAAAATATATTTTTTAATATTATAGAATATTTTAATAATTGTTACATTTGTGTTTAATTGTTTTTGCATCAGTGAATTTTGTGAATGTACTTTTTATTACTACAACTACCACCACTATTACCATCGCCATCACTTCTACTACTAACATTACTACCACTACTGCTACTACCTCTACCACCACCACCACCACTACTACTACTACTACTACTACTACTACTACTGTGTATATGTACTTGTACTATGTATATGTCACCACTGATAACTTGTGTATTTAGTTTTAATCAGCATAATTATAACATTGACAAAAATCTATGCTGAAATACATGAGTAAACTAAATAAACACACAGGCCTTTTGTCTGAACAGCTGCATGGTTCATACCCCACTTCCTGTATGAAGGTGCTACGCCTTCATACAGGAAGTGGTGTTTAATGTTTAACCCTCTGATATCACCACCTCACAGTGTGTAATCTGCCCATGAGCAATCAGTTATTCAAAGTCCTAACAAGCATGTTTTAAAAGGCCACTTATTCTTTTAAAGGAACTGTATGTAGGAACTTGATTTTAAATTTCATAAACTTGACCTGTTTATGTCCCCAAATATGAGGTAAACATGTTCAAATCAAATATAGCTTTTATTGATAACAATTCTAATGCTGATTGATTCTTAATTACAAAAACATTGGACATGATGGTCAAGTTATTTATGTAAAAATTTGGTGTTTTGTTTCTCAAGACGATTATCCAGATTATTATTATCAGAAAGCAGAATGAGCCTTATGTGAGTCTCTCATTCAGGTTGCCAGTTCTAATAATGAAATCTAGTTGGTTTAAACCCAAAGGAATCTCTCTGATCTGAATTGTCACTACCTAAACCCCAGCACCATCACAGCACAGCACATTCAATCATTAATCAGTGCTAGTGCAGCCTCTGCAGCTCAGCGAGTGAATTCTGGAGATTCTGAGCTTTCACATGAGGCATGGCCTGTCCATATACTGAGAATGAGAAAAACTTGTATGTGTCCTCTATCTGCAGGTTAAGGCACTCACAACCCAGGTTCAGTAGTACCTTTAAAAAAACTGTAACAAAATGAATACTGTTTCACAGTACTATTACAATATTTACAATAGTTTTTCATATTTGGTGCACTTAACAAATTCAACAACAAGTAGAGTATTTCTGATGGGATTGGTGATGGTGTCAAGATAACATCATGGAACTTTTGTTACAGTAAAAGTTCATTATAACTCAACTGATCTCAACTGGTTTATTTGGAGTTGATTAATTATTAAACAGTAGAATGGATTTTATAAACTTACTTGTCCCATAATAATTAACCTAGATGTCTATAATCTGTTCTTTAATTGTGTAAATGCTTAACTGTCTAGAGTTCACTCCAATAATTGACAGTATATCTTAATAATTACAGAGTTCATAATATGTAAAATAATAATAATATATAATTAGATTAGACAGTCCACAGCGGACTCAAGAGCTGTTTATACAATATATCTGTACTGGGACAAGACATTTTGCTCAAATATGTGGTAACAATTGCATACAGGGCCTTTAATATAACCAGATAGTGGACCTAATTCTTAACAAACAGAGCCATAGGGTCAGACTGTGGCAGACGTGTAAGTGTGTGGACACAGCTGGCTGACATCAGATGCTGGCCTGTGACCCTTGACCCTAGAGGTGAGCCTCAGCTGTTTCTTTTGGGGCTCAGTTCAGTCTTAAGACCAAAGTACTGTTATGAAATAGACTGGATTTATGTGCAGTGTTGTTACGATATTGTATCTGATGTAGTTATAGCTGCATTTATTCGTGCATTGCTTTTCTCCACAGGTCTGACTTGTAACTTGACCTGTCACCTTCTTGTCTCCTCAGAGATACATAACGTTAATGCCACACTGTGGAGCATTCCAGTCCTTAAGCTTATTTTAGCAAAAATATGGACTATTTAGTTGCATGCAGAGGGAAGCGCTTTGTGCATTTGTGGACAGGGAAGATGTCTGTGCTTTTCTTTCAACTGGATGTAAAAAAAGTTTGATTTTTTTTTTTTTTCGCTGTTGAGATGCTTCCACCAATCAGATTCAGATATTCGTCATGACGTTCTGCCTTTTCCCGATAAATGTGGAGAACTCAAATCAAGAGTGCTATCAGGTTACTTCATTATTTGCTTTGTATCAACATAAAATAATTAAATGGAAAAGGGTGACATCATGTATTTAAATGAAGTCTCTTTTTTTCAAATATTTTCCACTATTTCCAACCCTCAAATGTCTTTTTCCCTGTGTGAGCCAGGGAAAAAGACCAGCAGCTGTTTGGGGTGCCCTGGTGAGGGAGAGGGGGTGTAGAGGGGGGTCCAGCGCATGCCTCCCTGCCTCTCTCCTGCTTCTCTGCGCCCTGTCAGTTTTGATTGACAGATACAATGGACAGGGAGAGGGAAGGGGGTGGCAGGTGTAAAGTATATGAGTCTATTCCTCAGTACACCTGCATGTGAGGGGCTTCAGCAGGCTGTCACAGCTCCAGGACTAAACCAGGACTAAACCAGGACTAAACCAGGACTAAACCAGGACTAAAGCAGGACTAAAACAGGTCTAAACAAGGACTAAACCAGGACTAAACCAGGACAAAACCTGGACTAAACCATGTCTAAAGCAAGTCTTAACCAGTTCTAAACCAGGAATAAACCAGGTCTAAATCAGAATTAAACTGGGACTAAAGCAGGATTAAACTGATCTAAACAAGGACTAAAGCAGGTCTAAACTAGGACTAACTAAAGCAGATTAAACTGATCTAAACAAGGACTAAAGCAGGTCTAAACTAGGACTAAAGCAGGTCTAAACCAGGACAGAAGCAGGTCTAAACCAGGTCTAAAGCAGGACTAAACCGAGACAAAATCAGATCTAAACCAGGACTAAACCAAGACCAAACAAGACCAAACCAAGACGAAAGCAGGTCTAACCCAGTACTAAACCAGGTCTAATCCAGGAATAAACCAGGTCTAAGACAGGCCTAAAGGAGATCTAACCCAGGACTAAACCAGATCTAATCCAGGACAAATGCGGGTCTAAACCAGGTCTAAGCAAGGACATCATGTAAAAAGCAGAACTAAAGGACTAAACAAGGTCTGAGGTCTGAATCAGGACTAAAATGTGTTTAAACCAGGACTAAACCCAGGCAAGTTCTAAACCAGGATAAAACCTGGACTAAACCATGCCTAAAGCAAGTCTTAACCAGGTCTAAGTCAGGACTAAACTGGGACTAAATCAGGACTAAACTGGTCTAAACCAGGACTTAAGCAGGTCTAAACTAGGACTAAGGCAGGTCTAACCCAGGATTAAAGCAGCTCTAACCCAGGACTAAACCAGATCTAATCCAGGACTGACGCGGGTTTAAACCAGGTCTAAGCAAGGACATCATGTAAAAAGCAGAACTAAAGGACTAAACAAGGTCTGAGGTCTGAATCAGGACTAACACATGTCTAAACCAGGACTAAACCCAGGCAGAACAACCCATTCTAAACCAGAACTAAATGTAAAAACATCACCAAAGGACTAAAAATGACCAGACTGTTCTAAACTAGGACTAAACCTGGACTAAAGCATAGGGACTACCTCTGATCTGAATCCTCACTACCTGAATCCCAGCACCTGGAGCCAGTCATTAATCAGTGCTAGTGCAGCATCTGCAGCTCAGTGAGTGAATTCTGGAGGTTCTGAGCCTGCACATAAGGCATGGCCTGTGCATATACTGACATTGAGAAAAACTTGTATGTGTCCTGTATCTGCAGGTTAAGGCACTAGCAACCCAGGTTCAAGTGGGATTAAAAACAGTGCAGACTACATACAGTACACTACATACAGAAATCCATCTCCTGTTGCACTCATATCAATATTCAGACAGAGATGGCGATACCACAGTCCCTTCTCCCCCCTCCACACCTCCTCTCACTGGGACTGCTCACAGACTGCTCCTCTCCCCTCTCTCTCCCCCCCTGTCCCTGTCTCAGCCTCTCCCTCCACATCAATCATTCATCCTGCAGGATCCATTAAACATGAGCGAGGTGGAGAGCAGACCAGGAACAGTGACAGCACTCTGAAGCCCCCACATGGAGCTCTGAGGAGGGCCGCACCTGCCCCCTTGGGCCAGGCTTAGCTTTGTCCTGGTAAAGACCTGATTTAGTCCTGGTGTAAATCATATTTAGTCCTGGTTTAGAACTGGTTTAGTCCTAGTTTAGAACTGGTTTAGACCTGCTTTAGTCCTTTAGGTTTAAACCAATTTGATTTCAGCAATGAAACTGCCAGCCCAGAGAGACTCATGTGAGGCTTATTCTACGTCCTGATTGGATAATCGTGGAAAACCAAAACACTAAATTATGACATAAATCAGGTCTAAACCAGGTCTAAACTAGGACTAAGAGAAATACAAATATTTTAAACCCTCCTTATGGTTAGCAGTACGATTCTGTCCAAGCAAGCAAGCAGAGGAGCGAGGGCAGGGGCATTTTCAAAATAATAAAAGATAGCATAGCGTTCTAAATATGTAATGTGTTAACAATGCATACCCCTTAGATGTGTAATACCCCCTCTTAAATGGTGCACTGTGTAATTTTTGTAGTGGCTTTGTCCTGCTTGTCTCCATAGAGATGTTCCTGCTTTGCCTGGAATGTTCCACATTATGGCATGGTTAGACTACAGTGGTTTGCGACTTAAACATATAAATTCACACGCAAAATAATGTAAAAAAAAAAAAAATAAATCACACTTTTGTCCCTTTGCAGAAATTGTCCTGGGTCCAGCGGATTTGGCTGGAGTGTCCAATCTGAGTGTCTTCCTTCTGGACCAGGATTCTGGACTGCTCTTCCTGGGAGGACGAGATGCTCTACTGCTCCTGGACACAACCAGACCCACCCAGGCCCCAAGCAAGGTACTACTCACACAGCCACACTCCACCAAACCACACACAAGCTATTACTGACACAACCAGACCCACCCCAGATGTGTGTGTGTGTGTGTGTGT
>KN484612.1:10928-21990 GCA_000787095.1 Periophthalmodon schlosseri
GCCTCCGTTGTATTTCAGCCCATATCTGTTACATTTGAAACACCTAAGGCTGTTCTAGTACCACCACAGTACAAACGAATCTAGGGGCGAAAACCTCACAAAGCGGATCACACAGAAACAACAAGCCCGGCCTCGCACACACTCGCGTCGTGGGACCTGTCGCACATCGGCCCCATTGTGTGTAAATGCTTCTATTCCCAAAACCCGGAATACACGGACACCGCTCACACTTGACCCATATTACAACCGGATAAAGGCTGGAACGGCTGCAAAGAAAAGATGCATTGTTAAATCAGTCCTATTGTGCCTGTGTCGCTCTGTAGTTCTAATCTACGACACCCGTGGATCGTTACGTTAGAATTTGCACGTTTTAAATCACAATATTCATCTAAAACGACTTCATAAAAGAAACAAATCCGCTGATTTCCGCGTCAGAAAACCGCGGTGCCCAATGGGAGCTGACGTCGCCGTAAACGTCATCACAGCAAAGCGCCGTGTAGCTGTCGCCGCCCCCTGTGGACAGCTGCACGTCACACTAGCGAGAAGCAGATTTTTTTTTCATTTGTACCGAAATGACGACGCGACGCTGCCGAATCCTACGAGTATCAGCGATTAAGAAAATAAAACTGGAGAAGGACGCGCGTACAGAGGTTTGGGCGCGTGACGGTGGAGGTGAAAACGAGTTGATCTGCAAAATGGCGTCTTGAAAATAAGCGATTAGACATCGCTCAAACATGCACGAGTCACTCCAAAAACAACCTCGAGAGGGTCAGTGAGAAGAAACGACTAGAACATGGTTAAAAGCTCTGAAAAGTCAATTTTGCAGAACAGGTCTGGTTTAAGAAACGGTTATACAATCTATCCATTTGATCACAGCGCTACTTTTATATTTTACAGTGAATTCGTAACAACACGGTTTTTTTTTTATCTCTGACAGATGTGGCGTGTTTGAAAATAAATGAGTTTCTATCAAGCGTTTGTGCGTGAATGGCAGCTGTTCGGTTCGTTTTGCGGAGGCGAGGGATTCAAAGCAGACGACTATTTTTGGTGACGCTTGTTTGACAGCTGCTCGGAGAATATGTGCTGATAAAAAGAGGAGGCAACACGACGATCACAACTCCAAAATGTCAGATCGGGGATATAGACGCTAGACTGGGCAAAACGAACGCGTTTGGGAGCGACGGGTTCGGGTGTCAATGAGAAAATGCAAACATAGAAGCCGTGAAATGCATTCGTGGGTTGGTTATAGTATAAATAGGAGTTACTGGTTTTTGTTTTTGCACGCGCTCTACTTTGGAATTAAAAAAAGCAGATCTGAGGCTGATGGGAGATTTTTTTTCGATTCCCGAGCGTGTGTGTTGTCACCGGGGATCAGAACATTTTGGTGGAGCAACGCTGAATAGTCGTCAGCAGCACAAACCCAACTGATGTGTCACCGTCGTATAAAAAGATCGCTTTTACTTGTCTGGGTTGCCAGGTTTCACACCGAATAAGCGTTTTGGCTCATAAAATAATCTATTCTTGGGCAGAGTCAAAACACTGGGGGAAAAAAACATCAATTTGAGATACTAGATTCCGTTTGTGGAAAAGGCATCAGTCTGCTCTCAATACAACACACCCTTGTACTTCAACAACTCCGTCTGTGTAATGAGTGATACATATCTTCTTTGTTATATTTTATTTATTTAACTGTGTCGTCTTCCCGGGGAGCTGGAAATGCTCGAAAACTTCAGGTTAGAAAAATTCTTCCCCGGACGCTAATCGAAACCCGGCCGCTCCGTTAGAGACGTCTGCGCTCAGTCCAGTCTCACACCTCCGACCGCGGCTAATCAATGTTGACAGCCGTGTGAGTGCCCCCCGCTGGTCGCCCAGGTAACCGCCGCGTGGGTCGATGGCGGAGTATTGAGCCGGTGTCTTTACTCCCCTCCGAGGAGACTTGAGAACAAGAACCGCTGTAGTTTCTATAGTCTCTTGATTCGTATTTATGGAGATGTATGCCGTGAGTCTACGCGGTCAGACGCCGGGGTGTCGTGCGCGTATGGAGATGACACCCGTCACCCGCCCCACCCGGCACCCAACCCCAAAATGAACGCTTAGATCTGGGTTCTTATTCGGAGCGGACAGCAGAAGGTGCAAGTCACAGTGCTTGTGTTTCTGAGGCAGAGGTGTGAAGAGCAGACGGCTACTCCCCCGAGGGACAGACATTTATCAGCAGCTTGAATCCGGCCGCAATCCGCGGAAGTCAAGCCAAAACAGTTTAACCGACGCTGGGTTCGGCGGTCCGAGTCAGTAGCTAGTAGTAATCCTCGTAGTTTTTGGGATTGAGGCAATACAAGATCCCCCCTCCGAAAGAGAAGATGGTCCCTCCCCAGGCCAAACCGTAGCCCCAGTTGAACTCGTGGTAGATCCTCAGGTTGATGCTCTCGATGAACTTGATGGGGTAGAGGACCAGGCTGCAGGCTTGGAGGACGACTGGGAGAAACAGAACAAAAAAAAATTATTTCAAATCAGTTCACGTTTGATTGTCTTCTACGCAACAATCAGACGAGCACAGAAGGATCCAATCAGACCTATTGTGCCACGTCCAAGTGCCACGGCATTGTCTTATATTGTAATGATACGATCTGTGAGAGTTTTAGACGAAGCCGAAATGAAACACGAAACACTCAAAAGCCCTTAAACGCATCTCGAGGTGATTTCGTATGAAGCTTTTGCATTATCTTCAAATAATACAGGGTCCGTAAAGTCTCTTTACAATTTTAAAATGTAATGACAAAGGCAAGTGATAAGATATATTCATTCGATTTGTTCTGTTCAACTCAGTGGTTATAAAAGTTTTTAATCACATTTTTGTATGTCAGGCGTCCTGTTGATCCTTTTGAATAAACCCCTAAGAAATGGCTCCTCCTCAAGAGAAGCACAGTGTGGATCGTGGTTCTGTGGGGCTGTGTTAAAGATGTCGTGTATCGAACAAAAGATACGGACATTACCGAACTAAAGCAAAAGACACAGATGAGATTGAACCAGTGATGAGGCTCTGCTGCAGCGAAACATGGGGAGAAATCCAGTCCCCTCTTCATGTGCTTCGTGCCACTAATTAGATGAGGTAAAAAACTTTGGAAACCACAGAGAACAATAGAACAAGTCTGATTAACATATCTGATCAACCGCCTTTATAATAAATGTTTTAAATTGTAAAGAGACTTTATGGACACCCCGTATATTCGCTTGTATTTTTTCTCTTTTGGATAGATTATAAATGGGAAAAATATTGTATTGTAAATTGGACTTGTTCAATCAAAAACACCAAAATTACTTTGTGACCGCAAAAACACAAGGTAATAACAATAGGACACGAAAATCATCACAGCAAGTAATTAAAATGAACCCATTAAAGTTAATTTGCTTTTTGTAACAAGAGCAACTGCAAACTCTGCAAACGGTGTGATACAAAATGATCGGACAAGAGCATTTAAATAAGAAGGAGAAAGTGTCAGCAGTGATTCCAGTCTCTCTCTCTAAAACCTTCAAATCAGGCTCGAAATCTAGAGGCAATAATGGACTGAGACGTGAACTTTAACAGCCACATCAAATCAATAACATCTGCAGCTTTTTACCGTCTAAAAAACATCGCAAATATCAAAGGTTTACTGTCAAACCAGACTTGGAGAGACTTATCCATGCGTTTGTCTCCAGTAGGTTAGACTACTGTAACGTCCTGCTCACTGGCCTCTCCAAACGAGCCTTAAGACAGCTGCAGTACATCCAGAACACTGCTGCTCGGGTTCTGACTAGAACCAGGAAGTACTTCACACATGTGTCCTGTGGCTCAGGTCTGTGGCTCCTGTGGCTCAGAGACTTTAAAGCAGCTCTGCTTGTTACAAGTCTCTCCATGGACCAGCACCAAAGAACATCTCCCACATGTGAGAGCCACATGAACCATCTCACACTCTGAGGACTTCAGGGACCAGCCTCCTGCTGGTGCCCAGAGTCAGGACTAAACCAGGACTAAACCAGGATTAAACCAGGACTAAACCAGGATTAAACCAGGACTAAACATGTTTACATGTTTAAATCCAGGCTCCAAATGGTTCTGTTTATCTGCATATGACTGAAAGGGTTTTATTCTGCCTCTTCTCATTTAATGTTCATTTTATTTGTGATTATTTATGTTTTGATTTGTTGTATTGTGACTTTAATGTCTTTCTTATTCTGTAAAACACTTTGAATTACTTTGTGTACAAATTGTGCTATACAGATAAACTTGCTTTGCCTAAATACATTAACTAGCTACATCTACTGCAGGATTCACGGCTGTTTCTTTAGGCAGTAGTAAACCTGATGAGTTTTAGGTTTCAAAAGTCACTAATCAATAAGCAATTTAAAAGGAGCCCATGACGTAGCATAGCTGTCCAGCGCTGCTCCAGCGAAGAGGTTTTATGCTGTTTTCCAACACAACTCCAGCCATGTTTGACTTTTACTTAAAAAAAACTTGTCTCTGTACCATAGACTGAAGCTCGTCGAGGCTGGAGCAGTTACAGGGGCCAATCAGGAGCCGCATTCCTTATTTGGAATTCTGACCGTGAGTATCATAGCAACCAAAGAGCCAATCTGGAGCGGAGCTGTTGAAGGTAACGCCCCTTCCCGCCCGCACCGCTGGTTTAGCAGGGGGCGGGCGCTTAGCAACACTGTCAGTCAAACCTGTTGCTAACGCTAGCGGGAGCGACCTCGGAGAAAGAAGGCGCCTGATTTGTCTGTTATTAATGTTCATATCTTGATTCACAGACACAATAGTGAAATAAAAACCAAAATGACGAGTCTGACGGCAGCAGGTACAGAGAGAGGGGCGGAGTTTTTCAATAGAAAGTGCTATTAGCGGCGGCTAGCGGGTTAGCTATGTCCGTTTGTATATACAGTCTATGATCTGAACACTCTACAAAAGCGACTGCACGCATTTTAAAACTATTTGAACCGCCAAGATCTGAGCCCAATGAAAAATGGCACGAAAACAACAACAGAAATTAGCATGGCCAGGGCCGGGACGTGGCCCGCGGCCTGGGCCATTTACAACTCTTTACTTCATTTTGCACATTTTGGGAAAACAAAATACATCAAAGTTGACCAGGCGAGAGGCTGTAGCGATACTGGGCTTGTGTAAGAGGCCAGGGAGAAGGGAATGAGTTGATGTTACGATGGAGGGATGGATAGAGGTGAAGAGCCCTAGGGAAGAAAGGGGGCACAAAGATAGATGCTTAAAACAGCAGAACGAGAGAGAGGGAGAGAGGGAGAGGGAGGGAGAGAGGGAGAGATGGCAGAGGAACAGAGACCAAAACATCAATCGTGGTTTTCTTCAGAGAGAATTCGTCTTGCGGCAAGAATAAACAAGCCAGGTCGCTTTAGTGAATAGAAGGAATAACACAATATGCGTAATGCCCACAAACTAACACTGGGCCTGCAGATGTGTGTGCACAAAGTGAGGAATCGTTCAGTGAGCGTCTCGGGCTTAAAAGGTTCCAGTCCCTTCTAGCTCTTTCTAAAGCTTTTTGTTGTCTGCCTTATATATTCATTAATAATTGATATTTGCTCTGAAAGGAAATATTGCATCTGAAGGATCTTTGAGGGATTCATTATGTAAGCGTTGTGTTTTGACACTGTAAAACATGTGCGTTTTTAAAAGGCACTTTGAGGAAATGTTTGAAGAGAAAGATTAAAGAAATATGGAAATTGTATCTAAATATGCCGAATATATTGGACATTTGTTTTGTTTTCTGAGCGTTTTCTAGCCTTGTTTTAACACTGTTACCTCCTCAAAAACAGACCTGGAGTTGTGTTTTGTTTCATTCACACATGTTTGAGTAACACTTTATTATTAGTCTGTCTACATCTCCAAAGCTCAAAATGCTCTGTTCCACCTTGTGATGTCATGAAGTGGTAGTTTTCAAGTTAACCTCTCCTTTTACCTTTAGTTCAGTAGAGATTGGCAATTCCAGGGCTGAAATCATCCAAATGATTCTAGTGAAGGTGTGTGGAGTTTAAAAACACAGTGGGGCACTTCCTGTATTGCCACATGACATCACAAGGTGGAACAGAGCGTTTTCAGGCTAAATCTCCAGGTCTGTTTGTGACGAGGAAACAACATTAGAACATAGATCAGAAAACAGCGTAATATGGACCTTTTAACGATCTCGTACAAGTGTGAGGTTAAGAGAAGAGAAGAAAAGCACGAGACTAGAAACAGACTCTCAAAAATCAAGATAAGTAAGTTTTAGAAAATAGACTTAAACTTAACACAACACTGTGCAAATATAATAAAATACTTTGCGAACTAGATTTTATTATAGTCATGCCATCAATCTATTTTCTTCCGCTTATCCGAGGCCGAGGTCGCTCCCGCTAGCGTTAGCAACAGGTTTGGAGGGGTTACCTTCAACGGCCTCGCTCCGGATTGGCTCTTTGGTTGCTATGATACTCGCGGTCAGAATTCCAAACTGGCCCCTATAACCGCTCCGGCCTCGACGAGCTTCATTCGACTGGAGCCGAACGCCGCGGGTGACGTCACACTCGCTCGGTCCACGTCTTGTCCACGGGAACCACTCAGGACTCTTCTACCGATCTCAGAATTAAGACGAAACGGCTCTTTCACCGGCTCCAGGCAGGTTTCACCAAATTAAACTCCTCACAGTTTTTTCCCCCCAATATTCCTGGCAATAAAAACGAGGAAACGCGGACAGTTTTTCCAATTTTAAATAAAACGGGCTGCCGTGACTCAGCGCTTTGACCCCGCTGAGCCGCACTGGCAAAAAATAGGATTTGAACTAAACGAGAAGCGAAAGAGAGTATTTCACATTCCTAAACGTGTGTGTGGACGCAGATATGTAGGCAGCCATTATCATTTGAATGCTAATATGAGTTTCAAATGTGATTGCCCTGCTACCTTCTGCTTACCTTGTGTAAATGAACTAATTAAGCCTCATTGTGTGTGTGTGTGTGTGCGTGTGTGTGTGTGTGCGTGCGTGTGTGTGTGTGCGTGCGTGTGCGTGTGTGTGTGTGTGCGCGTTGCGAGAGGGGGAGGGGCTGTCACTGACCTGCGGCAAACAGCATACAGGCAACCGGGCCGTAGAAGCGCCGTCTCGTCCCGATGCACACCGCCACCAGGGCCACCAGGAATGACATCAGCACCAAGGCCCCGCCCCCTAGCAACAAGGCCAGCGTGGCAACCTGCCAGTCTGAGGACAAAGACAGGGAAACCGTCAGATGAGTCACATGTAAACAGTTAAACAAAACGTCACTCTAACGATCAGGTGTTAGCTCTTAACGCACGTGTTTACATTCATGCGGAGGACTGATTCCTCTCCTCCTCTCTCCTCCTCTCTCCTCCTCTCTCCTATGCTATTGATGGGTAGTGTGTCTTGCCCAAAGACGCAGTTAAAACATGGACTGGGAGACTGGTGTTCAAACCGTCAACCCTCAACGACAACATGTTAAACACCACTTAAATAAAATGAACACTTCACCGGAGACACACTGCGTTTACAAAAAGAGACGTTTGTGTCTCAATGCTAACGCTAAAGCTAACTTTGAGGCACGATAAACATGTAACAACACACGATGAATACGCATAAAAAGAGTCGTGAGGTCTTTATTTAAATGTATTGGAATTTTAATAGTTTGTTTATTTTACGTTTTCCAATTTGAATAAAAGTGACTGTTAGCTTTGAGACGCAGTGAGCTAGCTAGCGCGCTGCTGTGCACTGAGGCTATTTGCGATGGTAATAGTAAAATGCGCAGTTAAATTTAAGAAGTAGCAGCGATGGTGCAGTAGTGGAAGTAATAGTAGTTGTAGCTGTAATACCACAAATACTTGTAGCGTTAGCAGCAGCTGCAGTAGAAGTGATACTACAAACATTAAGGGCCCGTATCACGCTAATTTCTGATCTGTGTTATAAAGTTGTTTCCTCGTCACAAACAGACCTGGAGTTGTGCTTTGTTTCATTCAAACCCTGCATATTTAGGCTTAGTTCTGTTCCACCTTGTGATGTCATCATGTGGTAATACAGGAAGTGCTCCGCTGTGTTTTTAAACTCCACACACCTTCACTAGAATCATTTGGATAATTTCGCCCGTGGAATTGCCAATCGCTACTGAACTAAAGCTAAAATGTAGCTGTTAACTTGAAAACCACCGCTTGATGACATCACAAGGTGGAACAGAGCATTTTGGGCTAATAATTGGTTAACTTAAAACCACCGCTTGATGACATCACAAGGTGGAACAGAGCATTTTGGGCTAATAATAGAGGTGTGAATGAAGCGAAACACAACTCCAGGTCTGTTTTTGAGGAGGTAACAGCGTTAGAACATGGTTTAAACCTCACAAAAGTCCATTTTGTGTAATACAGGACCTTTAACAGTAGCGGTGGTGGTAGAAGTAGTAAAATGAATTCTTGTTTTAGCAGTAGTTTTGTTTTGCTCGAATGAAGATTTTGTTCCGCGTTCGGTCTTTTTCGGTTACTTTCACTTGAGTGCCTCTTACACCTTTGGAAACTTGATCAAAAATATGAAAAAGAGGCTGAAACACTCATGAATAAATACAAAAGAGTTAAAAATGAAATGGCCTTTAGTGAGGGTTAGGAAAGAGCCAAGGGAGACGTATTCTTCTATTTGACATTTAATATTACGGTCGGAGCCGATCGGAGGAGGCGTGGGAGGAGCACGAAAAGTGGATATAGCGATGAAGGAATTGGTAATGTGCAAGAGGAACAAACGGTGGCGGGGTAAACAACGGATATCAAGGAACAAAGGGGAAGCCAGCCAAAAGGGAAGGGACGGCTCAAAGCGGGACGAGATAGACGCCTTCGGTACGGGCGGCGCCGGTGCTACGTTACAAGGACAGAAGGAGGTGAAGAGAACGCTAAAAAAGAGGTAGGGGGTAAGGGTGAAGATGAAGGGAGCGAAACAAAAAAAGGGAGCGCTTAGTACACCTGAGCCGACAACCAGCGTCGGCTAAAGAGCTTTGCTGGCGTCAAATCAAAAATCTGACAGCAGTTTATACAACAGAGGGAGCGGCGTGACCTAAAATAGCAGCCGGACGCAGAGAGCTCGGGATAGACCGGAGCAGTGACCACAGGGGTGAGGTTACACGGAGGAGGAGGGGGAGGGGGAGGTAAGGGGTTGATGGAGGCGGGGTCATTCTGGGGTAGAATGGCGTGTTAACCACAACGGTACAAATGTAAAGTGATATCAGTCCAATGAGGTTCATCTGGTTTTCTGGTTAATTATTTTAATAGATTTTTTTCCCAGACCAAGGTTTAGTTCGTTTTCATATCTGACCGTTTGGACCGTTCGCTAGCGCTCTTCCTCACTCAGGCTACTCCTTGGGCAAGACTCTTAACCCACCTCGTCCCCGGCGTCTGCGTGCACCGGTGTATGAAGGTGTGCGTGAATGAGTGAGTGGTTCCTTGATGTAAAGCGCTTTGAGTGACGTGTAGGTGGAAAAGTGCTGAATAAAAAACATTTACTACTATTTACTATTTAACATATACAAAATTGAAATATCCTGCGTCTTACAATAAAACAAACGAGGGAAACAGGGAGAGCGCAATCGAGTTTATTTACACAGCGCGTTTAAAACAACTTCAACTGACCCAAGTGCTTCACAAAACAAAAACAAAACATAAGACAGCAACAACAAAACACAAACCAGAACAGGAGCAACTCAAATCGGCCATTCTGGATCACTGTAAAAGAAAGAACCGCATTATGGACCGGGACGGAGCGAACATCATTGGGACAGAGGACGACAAACATCGTCGAAATCCAAATACGGAATCGTGCCCACGGGACTTTAAACCGGGACGAGGGGCTTTTTTTACTCTCGCACACCTGAGATACTGCCCTGAAGAAGTCGGACTGTAGACTGAAAACAAAACCTGTTTAAATCAGCCGACCGGACGCATCGCAGCAACATCACGTGACCACTCTGAGGCGCTAGTGAGCAGCCCAAACTGTCAGGGGTGAAAACAAACTGAACCTTGGTCTGAAAAAAGAATCTATTAAAGGGCCTGTATTACGTAAAACTGACTCTTGTGAGCTTTAAGTCGTGTTAGAATGTTGTTCCTTCAAACAACAGACCTGGAGTTGTGTTTTGTTTCATTCACACATGTTTGAGTAACACTTTATTATTAGTCTGTCTACATCTCCAAAGCTCAAAATGCTCCGTTCCACCTTGTGATGTCACGAAGCGGTAGTTTTCAAGTTAACAGCTCCTTTTACCTTTAGTTCAGTAGAGATTGGGAATTCCAGGGCTGAAATCATCCAAATGATTCTAGTGAAGGTGTGTGGAGTTTAAAAACACAGTGGAGCACTTCCTGTATTACCACTTAATGACATCACAAGGTGGAGTGTTTTCTGTTTGAGAGAAGAACTCAGCCTAAATCTCCAGGTCTGTTTGTGTGTTAAACATGTGTGAATGAAACAAAACACAACTCCAGGTCTGTTTGTGACGAGGAAACGACATTAGAACAGATCAGAAAACGGACCCTTTAAAGTTAAATAAGACAAAAATAAAACATAACCTAAAGTAATAAGACAATCTGACCACTGCCGAAGACGAAGCACCGACATTTTTGAATTAATAATTACACTTGAAAAGAACACCTTTTTTTATTATAAATGAACGTTGTGCATTAAAATGAGGCGCTATCAGAATAAGGAAATCAAATTATATACTTTTAATAAAAGAGCAGGCGGCTTTTTTTAAACTAACCATTCACAAGAAAATAATGAATATAAAATGAAATGTAAGGATCACGTCATAAACTGTTTGTACTTGAGGAAGTGTACGAACATTCACCATCACTGACACTACGACCAAACAATCAAATACTTTTTACATGTTCAAACAGATCAGCGAAAGTTGTGACGAGTTTTATTCACTCAAACTTTACTGATAAAGGAAAGTTAATGAGACAGAAGCAGCTAAACAGATAAAACTTTATTTTTTTTCAAATATAAAGTTGCTTTTTTGGTTTTATAAAATTCACATTATTATTATTATTATTATT
>KN484613.1:0-15172 GCA_000787095.1 Periophthalmodon schlosseri
AAGAAACCTCACATGGGCCCCCCCCCTAACATTAATCAATAGGAAGAGGCTCCTATTCTGGGCCCCTAAGCCCCCGGCGCCCGGGACGACCCCCCTGGTTGACTCCCCCTTTGCTTACAGTGAGCGTCGACCACGTCCAGAGCGGGCGTGTCCTCGGGGAAGCTGACCGCAGCGATGGAGCCAGTGCCCAGCAGCAGCAGAGCGGTGAGCACAAACACGGTCCTCTGGCCCATGGCTGCTCCGTCTCCACAACCTGGTTCTCAGCACGAGATGTTACCTGCGAATAGAGACGAGCAAAGGGTCAACGCCACAGAAAAACACCAAATAAACTGTTAAACACGTGTACATTTTGTTTCTAAATTCATGTGGAAAATATTATGCAAACAACAGCGAACGGATGGTTTTCATGTTTTAGAATGTAATGACGCCATACTCCCAGATGGGGGGGCAAGAGACAGATTTTTCCTATTGATAATGTTGTAATTTGGCATAAAATATCCAAAAGGCAGGAAGTGGACTGAGGGAGTGTGACGTCGCCCGCAGCGTTCGGCTCCAGTCAAATGAAGCTAATCGAAGCTAGCGCGGTTATAGGGGCGGAGTTCCACATTTGGAATTCCGACCGCGAGTATCATAGCAACCAAAGAGCCAACCCGGGGCGAGGATGTTGAAGGTAACGCCCCTTGCTACCCGCACCGTTTGGCAGGGAGCGGGCGCTTAGCAACGCTGTCAATCAAACCTGTTGCTAACGCTAGCGGGAGCGACCTCGGGAAAGAAGGCGCCTGATTTGTCTGTTATTAACGTTCATATCTTGATTCGCAGATGAAATAGCGAAATAAAAACCATAAAATCATGTAGAGCGGGTTAATATGAACATTTTAAGACCAAAATGACGAATCTGACAGCAGCAGTTGCAGAGAGAGGGGACACAGTTTTTTCAATAGAAGTGAATTAGCAGGTTAGCTATGTCCATTTATATATACAGTCTATGGTATTACAACAAAAATCTGCTTTTTAACTATATTTTCAGTGCTTATATAAGAGTAAACAGAACCATATTGCATTTTCATATCCAAAAATATGACTCCATAACATAAAGCAACGGCTGACATAAGATTCCTAACAGTTAAAGATTTATCACGGAACATTTAATGCCCGACTTTTAAACCAAACGACGCGCCCTAAACGGTTTACGGCGATTGATGGCTTCGTTGTACCGCACAATAGGAACGTGTAACAAAGCGGGCGAGATTAGTTTTTTTTAATTAGCAATACACGTGAAAAGATATATTGCGAAAAGGATAATTACTTCCCTGGGCGTAAACTTTAGACGCGCTCGCAACCCGTCACCCCCCCATCACCGCTTATGCATGAAAGCGCTAACCTGCCGAGTATCCTCTCCGTATAAAAGGGGTCGTCTGGGGAGCCGTTTTTCAAGCTAACGGCGGCGTAACGCGGGGGAAACTCATAAAATCGCACTTAATCCAACAAACTGAGGAATCCGTCAGCTCTGATCGTTACCTTTGGCGCCGTAATTCTCATCGGCCCCGCGCGTCCCGCCGCTAAACGCGAGCCCGTTCGTTCGCGTTTTTGTTTAGCTCGACAAGTTCGCCGACCTAATTCACAAAGTTGGCACAGACAGAAGCTAGCGCCGCTCTAGCGTCGCTGCACCGGACGTGTGAAAGTCTAAAGTGTGGTCAATGGGAGACTGTGGCCTGTGGAGCGGCCATATTGATTAATGGGCGAGCTGTGGCGGTGTCAGCCATTACCCCTGCTACCCTCTCTCTTTCTATCCCTCTTTGCCCCCTTTCTCTCACTCTGCCTCCCTCTCAGTCTCTCCCCCTCTTCCTATCTCTCTTCCCCCTCTCTTTCTCCCTCCCTCTCTCTTTCTCTGTCTCTCTTTTTCTCCCTCCCTCTCTCTTTACATCTGCTGGTGCTGTCTGAGGTGAAGGTCAGCCAAAGGACTGGCGGGGTTCCTCTGCCTCCCTCTCTCTCTCGCTCACTCTCCCTCTCTGTCTCCCTCTCTCTGTCTATCTCCCTCTCTCCCTCATCTCTCTTTCTCCCTCCTTTCCTCTCTTTTCCTCTCTCTTTGCCCCAGCCTCCCCCTTCCTTTCTCTCGCTCACTCTCCTCTCTGTCTCTCTCTCCTCTCTCTGTCTCTCTCTCCTTTCTCTGTCTTTGCCTCTCTCCTCCTTTCTTTCTCTCTCTCTCACTCTCCTCTCTGTCTTTCTCTCCCTCCCTGGCTGCCTCTTCAATCTGTCTTTCTCTATCTCCCTGTCTCACCCCCCTTCTCCCTTGTTTCCTCTCTTTGCCTCCCTCTGCCCCATTTCTTTCTTTCTTTCTCTCCCACTCTCCCTGTCTCCTCCTCCTTCCCTCTTTCTCTCCCTGCCTCTCTCTATACTTCTTTTACATCTGCTCGTTCTGTTTGTGTGGGATGGACACAGAGGGAATCCACTCTCTGGTTTGTCTCTCTGCTGTCTCTGGAGGTCCTTCTCTCTCTGGAGGTCCTTCTCTCTCTGGGGGCCCCGCTGTCTCTGGGGGTCCTGCTCTCTCTGGGGGTCTCGCTGTCTCTGGGGGTCCTGCTCTCTCTGGGGGCCCCACTGTCTCTGGGGGTCCTTCTCTCTCTGGGGGTCCCACTGTCTCTGGGGGTCCTTCTCTCTCTGGGGGCCTGCTCTCTCTGGGGCCCCCGCTGTCTCTGGGGGGGCCCTTGAGTGATCACACAAAACAGAACTGATAAAAACAACGACGATATGGCTTCAATCTCAAACGTGTTTTTTTATGGCGTTAGCGTTTCAACTGAACTTTGACCATATCCAACAGACCTAACAATAAACACCATCGTAATATAATGAAATTCTCCTTAGCAAAAAGTTAAAGGCGCATTACGTAACTTCGGATGATTGACATGCATTAAATAAATAATAATAATAATAAAGTACCAGGTCAAATCTATAGAGAAGTGACCATGCTCTGAGTGAGAATGTTACGTTTTTCAATGCGTTTCTCTTCTTTTTAGCAATTTGAACACCTGCAACTGAATAAATGCATGACTCATCGATACGTTTAATGCCATACTGAGGAATATTTCAGGCAAAACACGGCATCTTCATGAAGACAAACCGCTGGCGGACCCCCCAACCCAAAACCCCGGACTAGGACTGAACCAGATCAGGAGTTAAAAATCTTAATCTTAGTATTTATGGCTTTATAGCAACTTCTCAAAGTCCTGTCACAGACCTTATCATTATAGTAAGAACAACGCATCTGATTGAAAAGCCGTTTGACCTTTGACCAACTGATCTACGCAACCAGTCAAAAGTTCTGGACATACCTTTAATAATTAATAATAATAATAATTTAAATACTCAACTAAATCTTTTTCGACAAAGCAAAGACTGGTTCGTTTGAGGATTTGAATATAGACTTATTTTTAACGTTTTTTCATAGCTATAATTCCATATATCTTGCTTCATGTATTTTAAGTCTTCTGTGTGTTTATCAAATGTAGAAAGTAGTAAAAATAGTAGTAAAAATAACAACAAAAAAAACACTGATTGAGATGGCGTGTCCAAACTTTAGCGCGTCCGTTAGACCCAGCTCAACGACTGTTTCAGATGAGCCTGTCTGAATAAACAACTACCACGTGCAAAGTTAAATCTGTCAGGGCGTTGCCTTGACAACTCTCACAAAACAATTACTGTTAAGCTCCACGTCGCGCGAGTCTCCTGCGTAGCTCCGCCGCCGTCCGCCCGCGGACGTGTAACGCGGGCGGATGTGGCGATTATTCGGACTGGGAGTAGCAGGAGTTTAGTTTATGTGATGTGTATCCTGAGCGGCGCTTTGGAGGCTCAGATCTGTGCATGTTAATGATCAGTGTACCTTCAAATATTTATGAAGCAAACTAATTATTCATGTGTGGAAAGCCGGAACGGATATAAACAATTTACCGTTGGATGTCACACGGGGAGGACCACACGTCGGCTCGCGGCGCGCACACACAGGGCTGAACCGTTTGGGAAAAATATATAGAACGCCATTCACTCGTTTAAGTATTGCGATTACGATTGGCCAAAAAGTAGGATTCGGTTCAAATGTTCTAAGTTCACGTTTAAACCAGGTGAATCGGCAAAAACGTTGAAATCTGAACTAACAAACTGATACAAGGATCACGTTTCAGAACATGTTTGTGAAGATCTGAACTACAGGGTTAGCAGTTTTTATGCCGAATAAGACAAGACGTTTTGTTTTGGTTCTTTAAAACTTGCAGCCTTTGGGATTTGCGTCAGTTGGAAAAGCGATTTTGATTCATTCGGACAGCCCCAGTAGTCAACAAAAGAAATTCTCGCTCGACGAAAGACACGTGCTGCCGATGGATTGGTCGACTGAAAAGGGGGCGTGGCAAAAGCTTTCAAAAGTGTTACGTATCTCTGTGTATCTGACCCGAACTGCACTTACAAGGCTACACCTGCAGGGGGAGCTCATGCAAAAACGTCTATAAATGCAGAAAAAGTGCTAGGAAACTATGTATTTATATAAAGACATGAAATGTCAGAATTGTGAGTTTAAAGTGTCTGTTTTACATAAATACCCAAAAATACCTACTCTTCAGCTCACTCTCTCACTCTCTCACTCACTCTCTCACTTCTCCTTTCTGCTGTTGTCCCATATAGAGCCATATAATCTAAATAAAATAATTACACACGTGGGCAGTTTGAAGGACTGTAATGGACATAGTGAACGCACACTCAAACACACACTCAAACACACAATCAAACTCACTCAAACTCACCCAATCACACACCTAATCGCACACCCAAACGCACACTCAAATACACACCTAAACTCACTCAATCACACCCAATCACACACCCAAACTCACCCAAATGCACACTCAAGCTCGCATACCTAAACTTACCCAATCACACACCCAAACTCACCCAAATGCACACTCAAGCTCACCCAAACACACACCAAAACACGCACTCAAGCTCATCCAAACGCACCCTCAACCTCACTCAATCGCACACCCAAACACACACTCAAACTCACCCAAATACACACTCAAACTTACCCAATCACACACTAAAACACACACTCAAACTCACTCAAACGCACACCAAAACACACACTCAAACTCACTCATACACACACTCAAACTCACCCAAACACACACTCAAACTCACCCAAACACACACCAAAACACACGCTCAAACTCACTCATACACGCACTCAAACTCACTTAATCGCACACCCAATTACACACTCAAACTCACCCAATCGCACACTCTAATGCACACCTAATCGCACACCCAAACTCACCCAAACACATACTCAAATGCACACTCAAACTCACCCAAACACACACTTAAACTCACCCAATTGCTCACTCAAACTCACCCAATCGCACACCCAAACACACACTCTAATGCACACCTAATCGCACACCCAAACGCACACAAACACACACTCAAACGCACACCCAAACGCACACTCAAACGCACACACAAACACACTCAATCGCACACTCAATCGCACACAAACACACACTCAAACGCACACAAACACACACCCAAACGCACACTCAATCGCACACAAACACACACTCAAACGCACACCCAAACGCACACCCAAACACACACACAAACACACACACAAACGCACACTCAAACGCACACGCGCCATATTGAGTCATTTTTCAATTAGCCCACAGCACACCTGCTCCACTGCTGCCTGTGCCCTGCTGCCAGCCCATTAGTGCCGTGATTGATCCACACAGGAAGCGCGCCCCAGCGGCACAGGCAAAGACAATCTATGGGATTTCGAGTTCGACCGCCGACCGTCGCAATGGGGAAACTTACTTACACGAGATCCAATCAGTTAAGGCCGACTTTTGCAACAAACAAAAACAAGCAGGTCAGTGTTTTGATTAAGGTTCGATTTTAGGTTCCTCCCCAAACAACACGACTATAGAAAACTGTGAAATGTCACGAAATGTCAAGGTATTTCCAAGCAAAAGTTTGTTTGACGAGAGAAACTGGAGCTCGGTATAAAATCCATGCATCTGGAATGTGTGAGAAACATTTATGAATGAAGCGCAGGCCTGTCACTATAATCACTGTATCGACTTCAATGTTTGAATGGAACAGTATTTTTTTGAGGTCAGTATTTATCATGTGCATTTTTTCTTTGCATTACAGGGAAATATTTGGTTATTTTTTGGCTAAATGATCAGATTTAAGCTGTGAAAGGTTGAATTAATAACATCTAAGACTCATTACAGATACAAACTAAGTACTAAAGTGTTTCATTCTGCTGTTTATTCATTGCAGCTCATGATTTTTAACAATATTGTAGATTTAGAATAGTTTTTGTGGTTTAAATCTGCTCTTGGGTTTTTGTGTCAGTGGCGTAAATTCGTTTCAATATCACGATTTACTGTCTATATTTACTTTGGCGATATATCAAACTTCAAAATGTGGTATCGTGACAGGCCTAATGAAGAGGGAACATATCTAAAATGGACTTTAATGAGAATTTGACCATATCATAACACTCAAAGTTGCATTTGGGTTCGGACAAGGGGTCCCCATTGCACCGGACTTATTTGCGATCATTCAAAAATAAAATCCACTTCTTTTAAGTAATGGTTTTTCCAGATAAAGTGCTACAACTGTCAAGCCTCATTTGGTTTCTGTGCATCCCAACTGTGGATTCTTTAGGTCTAATAGGTCTAATATTTTTACATTTTTGAATGGCAAAGCAATGTTTTATATGCAATTTATATATTTATTGAACCTGAAAGTCTTAATTAATGCCAAAGCTGTCCATGGATTCATATATGTATTGACTTGAACGTTTTAACTGTTTAACTGATCTTTTGCGTTAGTTATGTGTAAATTATGTCAATTCAAACACTGGAGTGATGGGGCTTCCTCTGTCGCTGGCCCCAGACTTTGGAACAAACTGGACTCACAGACTTTGGCCAGTTTAAATCCAGGCCCAAAACGTATTTATTCAGACTGGCTTTTAACATTTAGTAATGCACTGGCACTTTGTACAATTTTTATTTCATTGTTTAACGTTTGGAATGTTCTTATATTGCGTTGGTTTTGTTGGAAAGCACTTTGGTCGCCTTGAGCGTTGTAAAGAGCTCTGCGAATAAAGTTTGACTGATTGAATTCATATTTTGCCGACTACGTCAATTTTTATATTCGCAAATTGTTGTGATTTTAATTCTGTGTAAAGCACTTTGACCTGTGTGCGCATGAAAGGCTGAACATACAAATTAAACCTTACAAATATCTCGGATCGTTTTTCCATAATAGCTCTCGGATCATTTTAAAACCACAAAAGCTTCCATTATAATCCCCAATTCTTCAGTATGTTCACCTGCACCAACGCTTTTACTTTACTTGACCCGCAGAGCGCACTTCCCTCCATTTTTATAACTACCGTAATACTGGCCTGGCTGTATTATTATTGCCTCTTGGACCCTCCAGTGCGAGCGGTGCAGAGTCAGACTTGAGTGTTTTAGCGTCAATAGAGTCTAATCATAGCTATTGGGCCCCCAGCGGGAGACTGGGACGGCCTTTATAAGACCAATGTCCTTATGAATGAGCGACATTAGCAAGCACTACATCTTAATTAGCCTTTTAAATCACCAAATTTCGGGTTTCATGTTTTAACAAAGAGGTAGAGGGAAGGCACATTTATCTACATCTAAATATATGCTTGGCTATGACAGTGATTCATGACTTAAAGTAATTAAAATAGGAGTTAACGTTCGGTAATTGTTCCTTAAAAGCACAGCAAACTATGGGGTGCCAACAAAAGTCCTAGGAGTTTGTAAAGTAGTGACAAAAACAGACACCAACCGAATATATGCTTAGGTAATTCATTAAAAAAAATTAAATACTTGTTTAACTTCAGTAATTGTTCCTTAAAAGCATAGCTGCAAACTTTATATTTCAATGTTTGGGGAGCCAACAAAGGTGCCAAGTTAAATCTTCGCCAATGTGCACGAGAAGTTTGTAAAGTAGTGACAAAAACACACTCCAACTGAATATGTTTGGTTACAAAAATGATTAAATTATTTAGCATTAAAATACTCGTTTAATTTCAATAATTGTTCCTTAAAAGCATAGCTGTAAACTTTCTATGACAATGTTTGGAGAGCCAACAAAAGTGCCAAGTTAAATCTTCGCCAATGTGCTCGAGAAGTTCGTAGAGTAGTGACAAAAACACACTCCAACTGACTATACGCTTGGTTACAACAGCGGTTAATTGCTTAAGAAATGAAAATACTACTTTATATTTAACAACAAAAGCATAACTGCAAACCTGCTATGACAAGTTTGAGGTGCCAACAAAAGTGCCAAGTTAAACCCCAGCCAATGCACTTAAGCACTTTGTAGAGCAGCGGCAACCAGACTCCAGTTAAATTGCTCGGTTGCAGCAGTGATGCACGACTTAACTAATTAAAATACTAGTTTAAATTCAATAATTGTTCCTTAAAAACATGACCGAAAACTTGCCGTGATAATTTTTGAGGTGCCAACAGAGGTGCCAAGTTAAACTCCAGCCAATGCACTTGAAGAGTTTGTTGAGTAGAGAGAACAATAGGTTAGCAAAATATGCTTGATTACAGCAGTGATTAATAACTTAACAGATAATAAAAATACTAGTTTATGTTTAACAATTAGTTCTTAAAAGTATAACTCCAAACTTGCCATGACAATTTTTGGGATGCAAACAAAAGTGCCAAGTTAAATCCAAGCCAAAGCACTTCATAGTCAAGACTGGCAATTCCAGGTCTGAAATGATCCAGATGATTCTAGTGAAGGTGTTTATGGAGTTTAAAAACGCGGCGGAGCGCTTCCTGTATTACCACATGACATCACAAGGTGGACCAGAGCGTTTTCCGTTTGAGAGAAGAGCTCGGCCTAAGTACGTTAAACATGTGCGAGCGAAGCAAAACACAACTCCAGGTCTGTTTGTGATGAGGAAACAACATTAAAACAGCGTAATATGGGCCCTTTAAAAGCAAAACTCCAAATTCGCCTCGATAATTTTGGGACGCCAACAAAAGTGCCAAGCTAAACCCCGGCTTGCACTCGAGGAGCTGGTAGAGTAGTGACAAAAATAGACCCCCGGGCACGTGACAACGGCAGCTACGACAAAGATTAAGCCTCGTTTTAGCTCTCCCTAGCGAATCACAGGACTCAGAAACTGCCTTACGTCTCCAGGTAACCTCCTTAACTACAAAAACCCAGTCTCCGCACAGCTTTCGTGCAAAAATTCAAGAAAAACAAGCTCCCCCCCCGATTCCCCTCGGATAGAAATAGCTCCTCCGTCAGAAATTTTAATGCAAAACAGAAACAGAAGACATCCAGAGGTCAGCCGTCTAAAATTACTCCTGAACGTCTACGTTAAGCCCATAGTGTTTTTCTATGGAGCAGATCTGGTTCATTGCCTCCAGTTCATGTTTGTGTGTTTTCTGGTGTGTGTGTCCAGATAAAGAGCCAGAGCCTGTCACGCAACGCTGGGCCATTCAAACGCACTGCACTCATGTTGTTATTATTATTATTACAGGGTTTTCAGTGTCATACAGCCACGCACTTTCTCCGCTGAGGTTGCCGGTTTGACGCCAAGGTGCCAAAGATGGAAGCCGTAATGATGTTTTGTCTGTGGTTTCCCCGTGTACATAGACTGTCAGGCTTAAGAAGGGGTTGCACAAAATATGAAAATGTAGGTGACGTGATCGTTTGGTTGTTTTTGGTTTTTTTTGGAAGTTTTGATTTGTTATCTTTAAGTTTGCCATCGAGATGAGTCAAAGCAAAAAGCAAATACTAACCTGGAATGAACCGTTGGCCGAATTAAACCAGGACTAAAAGGTTTGAACTGGGACTAGACCAGGACTACACCAGACTAAACCAAGACCACACCAGAACTAGACCAGGACTAAACAAGGGCTTCTGAACATGAGTTTGGACCACGTAAAGACTGATAAAACCGTGTTACTTTTACACTGTATGGACATGTTTGCGGTCGAGATCAAGCTGACGGTCACTAAGCTTCGGGGATGACGCGGCACTCGTCGAAAACGGCTCGCGTCGAGTTTGCTCGTGAAAAAATCTGAATATACGGAGGCAATAAACGCTGGCAAACAACAGCCGTGCGTGAGGTTTGGTGAGCTGTGTGCGAATGTAATCCAGGCAGAACAATGGCCAGAGCCGCTTCGGGCGGCTCCACTTGTCATACAGCACCACAATGAGCTGTAATCCTAACAGCGCAGGGGATAAAGTAGCACTGGCTTCGGTTTACCTCCCTCACACACTTTTGCCATGTCTACGGCAAGTGAGAAGGGTCAAATAAGCGAAGGCATCCTGCGACGCGGAGGTGTCAAACGCAAACGTGGAGCTGGCGTGCGTGAACGGGTATTGTTAAGTGGGGCTGTGGTGATATCAGGCTGCAGTGTCGGGAGAAGGACGCAAGGATGTTTTTAGTGATTATTTGATTATTATTTCATGATTTTTGACATGACCAAACAGTGAAGTCTTCCATTCACATTGTCTTAGATCACCGTTAATATATAGCCGGCTTTATGAGATCAAATTGGCTGTTTTGCTCCCCGAAAATGGAATATATTTCAAGGACATGCAAAATTTGATACTTTGGTGCCACAAATGCACTTTGATAATCTGGTAATAAACATTCATAATCACACCTGCTCCTGTTTTTAATGCTTTAAATGAACTTATGTACTGTTTTTTTTGGGTATTTGGGAGAATCTTAGTGCTCTCATTGGACTTTCCCTGAATAAATAAAGATGAATAATAATAAAAATAAATAAAAAACTTTCTGAATGCAGAGGTAAAGTTGATGTGGCTAAACATCAACCCATAAAAAATCACTTTATTATTATTTAGGTCAGATTTTTGCTTCCAAAATCATCCCCATTGTTTTTGTTATCTTATCTCATTATGTTGTGACCCTGATTAGTGTAATATTTTTGACAAACATACAAAAGTTGCTATAAAACGTTCACAAATTCTAGCTTTTTTGGTCCTAATGTTCTGAACCTCTGATCTCGTCTCTGCTTTTGAAATTTGTCTCCTACATTCGTTGAAAAATAACATAATTTTTATGTCAGATGCTTTTTCCAACTGGGCCTGTCACAATATATATCAAGGGGCTCAATATTTATCATGAGTCTTTGCAAAATTGGGGAGATTTTTGTTATTTTTGTTATAATACGATACGATATGAGCTGTGGACAGTTCACTTCACATAAGTCACTTCTATGGCTGATTATTGCTTCATTCGGCTGTTTATACGTTGCCTTATAATGATACTGTCTCTTTAAAAATGTTTTTATTGGGATAATCTTGCTGTGTTTTAATTGTACCAGTGGCGTAGAGCAGTTTCAATATTATCGTTTATCTCTATAGCAATATATTTCAGGCTTCAAAATGTGTTATCGTGACAGGCCTCATTTTCTCCACTTGTCAAGACACGAAACTTGCACAAAATGACACTCCAACTTGTGCCGCTGGGCTGTTTCACCTCTATTGATGACTTTCAATCTCTTTTATTCAGTTATCTCTCACTCTTTCACCCTTTCGCTATTCGTTTTGGGTGTGCCACCTCAAGACTCACGCCAAGACCAAATTTCCCAAGGATGTTGACTTGCTAGATTTCTCTACAAAGTCATCAAGATGCATCACCAACAACTACTGACTCAGCCCAGCGATTAGTCAGCACCAGGTAATCAAAGGTAACGAACGCGCTAACCCCAATCAGCGCCAATTTAGCAGGTCACTCTCTCGTTAAAGGTCCTATATTACGCGAAATGGACTCTCGCGAGCTTTAAGCCGTGTTAGAACGTTGTTATCTCTTCAAAAACATACCTGGAGTTGTGTTTTGTTTCACTCACACACGTTTAAGTTGCCAGTTTACGTCTCCAAAGCTCAAACTGCTCCGTTCCACCTTGTGACGTCATCGAGAGGTAGTTTTCAAGTCAACAGCTGCCTTTTTACCTTTAGTTCAGTAGAGATCGGCAATTCCCAAGATGAAATCGTCCGACAATTATTCTAGCGAAGGTGTACGGAGTTTAAAAACACAGTGGAGCACTTCCCGTATTACCACGTGACATCACAAGGTGGAACAGAGCGCTTTCGGTTTGAGAGAAGAACAGTCTGAGAGAAGAAATTTGCGTGTTAAACATGTGCGAATGAAGCAAAACACAACTCCAGGTCTGTTTGTGACGAAGAAACAACATTAGAACAGATCAGGAAACAGCGTGACACGGACCTTTAACCAGCTCGGACTTGTTGCTTCTTACAGATTTTGGCACGAGAAGGAGCCGGGGAAAGGTGCCTCCCTAAACCTGATTTTGTTTGTAGGAGGAGGAAGGCAGTTCTAAGCCGTAGTTCAGCTACGGGCCAATACAATGAGTGGGCTGAGTTGCAGGTGTGACCACGAACAAAAGGGGCTTTGGGTACATCTCCACAATAGGGCCCCACCCCCGGGGTAAAAACCAAAGCCGCTGCAGCGACGGGGCAAAACAAGCCATCAGCAGTCACGGCGTATTAACTCGAAATGTTGCTCAAAGTGGAAATGTTTTATTAAATGGGAGATTAGGTTTGAATCAGAGTTAATAGAAAGTGAGCCGAGCTGTTGTGGTAAAACTGTTGTAACGGCGGGTTTAATATGGAGTCGAACTGCTTAAGATCACAGTCCAAGAAACAAAAAACATTCACTCTTCATCATTATCAAATTTAATACAAGATCACATGATTGTTTAAGGACCAGCTGCACCACAGCTGAGTTGGGAAAAAGGCTGTTTTGGCTTTTGTTTTGCTTCCCAAGAATGGAATATACTTCAAGGACAAGCAAAATTGGACACTTTGGTGCCACAAATGCAGTTTAATAATCACACCTGCTCCTGTTTTTAATGTTTTAAATGGAGTTTTTGTTTGTATTTTGTCTGTATTTTGAACAGGGCGCCCATGAAAAAAGAGTCTAAACGTTCTCATCGGGTCTCCCTGGATAAATATATAAATACATCCGATTACGTCTCCGCCAAAGTGTAAAGTGACGCTTCTGACTTGTTTTCATCTCACAATGTGACACAAAATCTTCTGTACTGGCTTAAATATGACGATCGCTGGCCACTGCTCAACTCTATTTCAAACAGTCCACTCTGGCAAACTGAGACCAAGTGTCGGATATAACTGTTCTGATGAACCAGTGTCTGACTGCAAAACTATGAAACAAGGAAATACACGTTTTACTGCGCAGCCAAAAACAAAACACCTTCATTTACAGCACAAGGGCTTCAGATAATCAGCGTCACCTTTGGCTTTGGCCTTGAAGGAAGTGACAAATCAAAAATAAATCAAAGTTTACTATTCAACCAATGACAGATATTTACATTTAGATAAAGGTTAACGCTGCCTCACGGCGACAGGTTTGATATGAAGTTAGTTTTGGTGGTTCCGGTCACTACGATCTGACCCTTAGCAACTGTTATACGCAGTGAAGGAAATATATAATTAAAAAAAGAGAGATCTAAGAATGAACTTTTGCTATACAACCAATTCTAGCATTTTTTTTTTTACATTTAGAAGCAGGATTAATACGGCCACATGGTAAAAAAGGCTGTACGTTTAATATGGGGTTAATTTAATTTGGATCTGACCTTTAGCAACTGTTTAAACACAGTGAAGGAAGATGTATAATAAAAAAAATCCAAGATCTAAAAATAAAGTTTTGCTATACAGCCAACTCTAGTATTTACAACCAATTCTAGTATTTTGCATTCAGAACCAAACTGAATACTGCCTCATGATAAGAAAGGCTTTAGGTTTAATACGGGGTTAATGTGGTTGGGTCCGGTCACTAGGATCTGACCCTTAGTGACCGCTTAAACGCAGTGAAGGAAATATATCATTTAAAAAATCCAAAATCTAAGAATAAAGTTTTACTGTACAACAAATTCTGGCATTATTTTACATTTAGAAGAGGGTTAATACAGCCTCATGCTCAAAAGGCTATAGGTTTAATACGGGGTTAATGTGGGTGGTTCCGGTCACTTGGATCTGACCCTTAGTGACCATTGACACACACACAGCAGCTGTAGCCTGTAGCCGCGCTCTGGTGGTGACCGGGCGGCCGCGCTGTATAAAGCCTGTATTTTGGAATAATTAGCCTCGTTGGTCTCTGGAAAGGATCTGAAGCTCTCCAGATGCGCACATCTGGCACCGAGATTAAAGAGCCAACCCCTGCCTTTCATTCTATAAAGAGCAAACACGGGAAAGGTCATTTATTATGGGCTCTGAGGCGGCTCTGTTGGTGATATTAACCCATACAAACAAAGATGAAACGACTTATTTCAAATTTACTCCCAAATACAGAGGTGCCTTTCGCTTGCTTAACACCACTGCAATAATATGGGCATGGCACAACCGTAGTGACTCCTCACAACAGGTACGTACTGCTCATTTCCATACATAAAAACACATCTCCAAGACGTCAATCCAACCTATCCAGCGATGGCACTTTTTACACGCCGCAAACACGCGGGCGTCTCTCGTGCGTTATTCTACCAGAAAGTCATTTAACGTCTCCGCAGTTCTGACGTTCACGTGATCCCCGTTCAGTTTTACGAAACACACCAGCGAGATTTTGAAACACGCACAGGACTTTGGGAAAAAAACAGCCCTTGGGTCAGAGCTGGCTGCTGCGTAACACCAACTGAGCTCATCCGTGCGTAAAAGCAGCGCATCATTACGAACACGTTTCCGTCCGCGATGCGTGTTTTGCTCAACAAGTGCGGATCAAACTTACGATATTATCCGGCTCCCGTGGCTAAGTTTTGCGCGTGGGTCTCCGGTGCTGCGTGCTCACAGTGAGTCGCTCGTAGTGGCTCGCTTTTGTGCGAACATCAGGGGAGTGAAAGCATTCAGACCGTGCACCGTACTAAACCTATTCAGCTCCCTTTAGTCCACACGTTGGACTCGTACAAAAGACAACAAAGGCGCGAGGGACAGCGGTGCAGTGTCAACAACAGGGCGCTGATGTGGATGGAGAGCCAGAGGAGGCAGCAGTGCACGCAGCTCAGCGCGGGGTAGGGCTGGGACTGGCTCCCAAAAGGTACGAGGCCCAGCCCCGCTT
>KN484614.1:335-12050 GCA_000787095.1 Periophthalmodon schlosseri
AGTAGCAGTAGTAGTAGTAGCAGTAGTAGTAGTAGTAGTAGTAGTAGTAGTAATGCATATAGGTTAGTGTTTTCTAACCATGACAGATGCAGTGGTCCTTTCATTTTCACACTGTCCCTGTGGACGGCAGAGGAAGCAGTGAGAACCTGAGCAGTGACGAGGAAACTGTAATTAGCAACAGAACCGTAAACTACTCGAGTAAATGCAGCACCGAACTGAAGGAGCATTTGAAACGGCATTTTGGCAACATCTAGTGCAAAACAAAAACAAAACAAGGTCATACGCCTTCAATGATGATCAGATGAAGTCTGGTCTAGGAAGAACGTTTGTGATTTGCGTATTTAATTTAAGGTAGATTTTAAGTCAGATGCCCTTCCTGGCGTCTTTCTTATAAAAAGAGTCAAATCAATCCAAAATTTACAACACAACAACATTGAAAACACAGCCGTAAATACCCTCTTTGCTATATATATTTTTCGTGTGTTCACCTTGACGCACACACACACACACACACACACACATACACACACACACGCACACACACACACACACACAGCAGAGGCTCAACTGGACCAGACCAGGACCAGAATCTGAATGAACTCAAACCACGGATCACCCGTCGATATCGATGTAACAGAGACAGATGTGGGGCCGTAATGTGGTCTCTGCGGTTTTAAGCTCTAAAACCCACTCAATCCATTTAGTATCAGCCATGAAATATTAATGATAAAAAAAAAAAAAAGCACATTGTGAGGGTGTTCTGCGCTGCCTACTGCTTTTGAAATCGAAAATCTAGTGAGCGCACGCTGAGACTAGAAGAAGAAGAAGAAGAAGGGATAACGCCGGCTCCTTAACGGTCTCATAAAACTAACAAGTTCATTACATCTTTACTATACAATAAAGTCAACACATTATCATAATATTGTTACAGCCGAGCTAAGGACACTTGCGTTCCCGGAATGCTAATGGCGTCTGGAGCGAGGGCCTCTCCAGGAAACATCCGTGAAAGAGTCGGTAAATTGGATCAGGAGCCGCTAATCAAGTCAATCAAGATTTCATTTGTCCGGTTAGTTTAGACAAAGCGCGCGGCCGCAGATGGCGTTTCTGGCCTTCATAATTCAGCTCTCATAAATGTCTTATGGGCTCGCTCGCTTTAGCCTTTTCTCCTGCCGCAGACCTGAGCACGCGACCGACCCGCGGCGCGGCGCCCGGCCGGTCCGCTCTCGTCAGTGTCCGCAATATAAGGCGCCGGGTTCTTCGGATGTTCTCGAATAAATGAACGTTAACTGATTTTGTTTTGTTTTTTATAGTAATGCAAATCTGAAAAACTTGATAAAATGTCAAGGTTTAGTTTGTTTTCATCCCTGACCGTTTTGCTCACTAGCGCTCTTCCTCAGAGTGGTCACATGATGTTACTGCGACGTGTCCGGTCAGCTGATTTAAACAGGTTTTGGTGTCGTTTATTGACTATAAACTATAACTAGACTATAAACCGGGACGAGGGGGCATTTTTACTCTCACGCGCCTGGGATACTGTCCTGAAGAAGTGGGGCCGCGGGTGGCGCTGTCGTCCGGCCTCCACCGGTAGGAAGACGGCGCCGAAACCTGTTTGAATCAGCTGACCGGGCACGTCGCAGCAACATCACGTGACCACTCTGAGGAAGAGCGCTAGTGAGCCGTCCAAACGGTAAATAAAAACTAAAAACAAACTAAACCTTGGCTTGGAAAAGAATCTATTAAAATAAACGAACAGAAGAGCAGATGAACCTCACTGGACTGTCCATAAAATGTCTATATTATAATTCAGTAATGAGTTTTGTTGTTTAGAACCTGAGCCTTGGACTTGTAGCGCTCTGAACTGAGGTTTACACATCTATCTGGAACGGCGCTCACTGAAAGCCAACGCAAAAAGGCAGAACGTCATGACGAATATTTGAATCTGATTAGTCGAAACGTCACAACAGCGGAACAAGCCTCCTGAGAGAGAAGCGCAGGCATCTCCACGGTCCACACATACACAAAGCTCTTCCCTCTGTGCGTATGTCAAAAATTAAAGTACATCCTTCCACCCAAACCGCAGTGCAGCGCTGCGATTGGTCTGGTCTCAAATATCGTGAGGATTCATTCATTCAGACTTGACAGAAGAAGCTGTATATTTTTCGTCATAATCATAGACTTTGTAAAGAAGTGGACCGAGCGAGTGTGACGTCGCCCACAGCGTTCGGCTCCAGTCAAACGAAGCTCGTCGAGGCCGGAGCGGCTACAGCGGCTAATTTGGAGGCAAGTTCATATCTTGATTTACAGACACAATAGCAAAATAAAAACCCCAGGATCACGTAGAGCGGGTCAATACGAACATTTAAGACCAAAACGACGAGTCTGACAGCAGCAGGTACAGAGAGAGGGGCCACGGCTTTTCAATAGAAAGTGAACTGGAGCCAAAAACGACGATCTGACAGCAGCAGGTACAGAGAGAGGGGCCACGGCTTTTCAATAGAAAGTGAACTGGAGCCAGAGTCGATGCAGCCGGAAGCGCAGCCCATGATCACTTCCTGTTTGGAACGCGGCGGCTAGCGGGTTAGCTACGTCCGTTTATATAAACAGTCATAATGTTGTAATTTTGTCTATAATAATTGATCATATTTGAGTTTTATATATTGTTTTTGAAGAGTTTTGAAGAAATTGTCCTTTAACTCACACAAACCTTTAAACCGGACGCACATCGACTGTTACATCTCCGCGTCTTGAGCCCGAGCCACCGCAGACACCGTAACTGTCAGACCTTTAGAATAACCTTTGAGTCGCTCCGGGCCGAGAACATCTGGGGTTTCCCGTGAAATGCCTCGCACTTTATTTTTTAATGTGTTTTGAGATGCTCATTGTAAAACGGTGGATCCGGGCGACTCGCTCATATAAAGAAAACCCATTTGCACCTACACACGGCCATTATGGGGACTTTAAGAGGCCTAATGAAAACGCCGCTGTAAAGACGGGAGGCGTGATGATCGGCGGAGGCGCAGATGGAGTTTGATGCGTTTCTCTCTCACCCCCCCTCCGCGCACATGCACTCGCTCGCCCCGGGATTCATATAGAGGACGGCGGCTCGTATAACGGTGGGCGATATTAACGCGGTAAGTGTCTTAAGGGTGTGATATCGGATCCCGAGGCTGTGCGGGGATCGGGCGCTGTTGTGTAAAGTAAAGTGTGTAATGGTAAAGTGTGTAACTATGACGTAACAATAAGAGAAATATCGTCATAGCGTAGCGTCAAAAGTCTCACTTTAATATCGTCGGCCATAGGATTAGTAGTAGAAGTAGTATGAGGAGGAAGAGGAGGAGGAGGAGGAGGAAAAGTAGTAGTAGCAGCAGTAGTAGTAGTAGTAGGAGTAGAAGTAGGAGTAGTACAGTGGTAGTAGTAGGAGGAGGAGAAGTAGTAGCAGTAGTAGGAGGAGTAGTAGTAGGAGTAGTAGGGGGAGGAGGAGGAGGAGTAGAAGTAGTAGTAGCAGTACTAGTAGTAGTAGGAGGAGGATGAATATCAGTAGTTGTGAAGTGTGACATTGGATCCCGAGGCTGTGTGGAGATCAGGTGCTGTTGTGTAAAGTACATTTAACTGGACTTTCCCCCAAAGACTTGATTGTCCAGTTTCTCTGCATTTGACCCAGGTGTCATAACATCAAACGTCCCACAATAAGATAATATAATATAGGAGTAGTAGTAGTAGGAGGAGGAAGAGGAGGAGGAGGAGGAAAAGTAGTAGTAGCAGCAGTAGTAGTAGGAGGAGGAGGAGAAGGAGGAGGAGCAGGAGTAGTAGGAGGAGGAGTAGAAATAGTAGTAGTAGGAGTAGGAGTAGTACTGTAGTAGTAGTAGGAGGAAGAGAAGTAGGAGTGTAGGAGTAGAAATAGTAGTAGGAGTAGGAGTAGGAGTAGGAGTAGTACTGTAGTAGTAGTAGGAGGAAGAGAAGTAGGAGTAGCAGTAGTAGTAGGAGGAGGAGTAGAAATAGTAGTAGTAGGAGTAGGAGTAGTACTGTAGTAGTAGGAGGAGGAGAAGTAGTAGTAGGAGTAGTATAGTAGTAGTAGGAATAGGAGTAGAAATAATAGTAGTAGGAGTAGGAGTAGGAGGAGAAGTAGGAGTAGTAGTAGTAGGAGGAGGAGGAGGAGGAGGAGTATCTTAGTAGTAGTACTAGTAATATTTCACACTATGGCATTAAACTGACCTGTCTCCATGGAGAAAAGCAGGTGACACCAACAAGACATTTTACAGGAAAGAGCCGAGTCTGACCACAGTAAGAATCCTTACACATGGTTAAACATGGTTTTACAACTGGTTTAAAGTTTAATATCATACTGTGGAACATTTTATGGATCTCCATGGAGACAAGCAGGTCGTGAACCCTCCTTTAGAAAAGTTACATAGTGCGCCTTTAAAAAGTAGTTTTAAGGTTTGGTTTGAACCCACGATGTTTGGTTTGAATATTGATTTTCACAAATGTGTCAGTTGGAATTCAAACTCCTTTGCAAATGAAACTAAACTACTTCCAAATGAGTCGAGCGGCGGAACGAGGAGCAGAGCCGAGGAGCAGAGCCGAGGAGCAGCGGAACGAGGAGCAGAGCCGAGGAGCAGAGCCGAGGAGCAGAGCCGAGGAGCAGAGCCGAGGAGCAGAGCCGAGGAGACGGAATCAGTTTCAAAGTGAACTGGCGGCATTGTGAGAGTGACCCTGGCCATGGCACAGAGCCCACGGTCACTCTATCCTCCGACGGGACCCTCCCCGTCTGTACCTCATCCTCCCTCCCTCCTCCTCCTCACTCCTCCCCATTCTCCCTCCCTCCTTCTCACCCCTCCCAATCCACTCTCCTACTTACCCCGCCCCATGCTTCCCCTTCCCATCCTCCCCCCCTCCTCCTCAACCCTCCTCATCTTCTCTCCTCCCTCCCTCCCTCTCTCTCCTTCCTCCCTCCTTCTCACCCCTTCCCATCCTCCTCACCCCTCCCCATCCTCATATTCTCCCCTCTCCTCCCTCCCTCTCTCCCCCCTTCCCATCCTCGCATCCTCCCTCCCTCCTCCTCACCCCTCCCTATCCTCCAACGGGACCCTCCTCCTCAACGCTCCTCATCTTCTCCCCTCTCCTCCCTCCCTCCCTCCTCTTCACTCCTCTCCTCCCTCTTTAACTCCGTTCTCCTCACCCCTCTCCTCCTTCCCTCTCCTCCCTCCCTCCTCCTCACCCCCCTCCTTCCTCCCTCCTCCCTCCTTCTGTTCCGTCCCGCTGCCTCCTGGCTCAGACAGTGAATAGGGTCTGATAAAGAGGGAGCTGCACCTTCAAAGACGCGGCGGCTCAGGCAGACGTCCCTCGTGAGGCTACGGCCGCCTCAGATCAGGATCGCGCGTCCAGAGATAAGAAGATAAGAAGAAACATATCAACAGATCCTGGTGTGGCATCTCAACCCGAAAAGACAAATATTCACTGCGTGTTTTAGATCAAGTTTTAAACCCAAACACGTTTTAACGATGATTCATTTCTGTGTTTATGTGACTGTTTATTTTCACTCTAATCACTTTTTACATTACAGTTTGTACTCATGGATTGCAGCTTCCTGTTTCCGTCGCCATTTTGAGGACGTTTGACCGACAAAAAGATGTCGAATTGATCGTTTCTATGCCAACGATGCGAATTACTCTTAAACCCGTTGATGTGCTCTACTAATACTCACGTATTCCGATCTCTCAGCAGAGCAGTAACATTATAACGGCTGGATGAAATAATCAAAGACGTAATAAAAATACGATTAAAGTGCCTACGACGGGTTAGACTGCTCATTTTACTGAAAAACTGTTAAGATCATTACGATTTAACTAAAGATTAAACTTTTTTTCCTCCAAATTTAGCAATTTTTTAGGTTTCATATTTAACTTCCTGGTTGGAAATCATGACATCACACTAAATGTTTCCTAGCAACCAGGCCGTGCAGTACGTCAAAACTCATCTAATGTACACAGAGATTATTATTCAACAAATTAAAATGTAAGAAAAGATATTTATTTTGTTGTTCATGTCCCACTGTGAGGAAGACCCAGGACACGCTGGAGGGACGGTGTCTCTGGAGGGACGATGTCTCTGGGCTGGCCTGGGAGCGCTTTGGGGTCCCGCCACAAGAGCTGGAGGAAGTGTCTGGGGGGTGGGAAGTCTGGAAGTGCCTGCTTAAACTGCTGCCCTGGAAAAGCGGAAGAAAATGGATGGCTGGACGTTTATTTTGTTGAAATCGTGTTTTAAAAATGTGCTTCTCGTGTAAAACTGTGGTGAAGCTTTGGACAGAACGTGTTTAGAACTCTCTACTTCCTGTCATTTTCAACATAATTTTCAAATTTTCTTCACAAACTGCTTCTTGATCGGTGTAAAATTAAATTTACAACAGGTTTTATCCCACCAGATTACGTAAAAATGACAGAACCACATAAACCTGCCACACACTTTAAGATACAATATACTGAACAAAGAACACACACACAATACACAACACTCAAACGAAAAGTAAAACCAACTGTGCGTTTGCAGGACTTTGAGTATAAACAGGGTCATCTGAGGCTCTGCCGTTGCCAGGTTTGCGAGGAGTTATCTTTATTGCAGATGTATTGTTGAAACATCAAAAGCAACAATGCGGCCCCATTAAAAGCAGAGGCAGAATTTGATAAGGCCTTTGAATCCTGCAGTAATCCAGGGACAGTAAAAACCCACTTCTGAGATAGCACTGGCTGGACTCTTTATATAATGAGTAAATACCGGAAATCGTGTCCCTGTAGACGGCATCTGATCTGTTTGGAGATGTTATAATAAACATACTTAACCTTAACTTAAAGGGCCCGTGTTACGCTGTTCTCTGATCTATGTTTTAATGTCGTTTCCTCGTCACAAACAGACCTGGAGTTGTGTTTTGTTTCATTCACACATGTTTAACACACAAACCCTGCAGATTTAGGCCGAGTTCTTCTCTCAAACGGAAAACACTCTGTTCCACCTTGTGATGTCATGTGGTAATACAGGAAGTGCTCCGCTGTGTTTTTAAACTCCACCCACCTTCACTGAATCATTTTGATGATTTCAGCCCTGGAATTGCCAAACTCTATTGAAATAAAGGTAAAAGGAGCTGTTAACTTAAAAACTACCACTTCATGACATCACAAGGTGGAACAGAGCTTTTTGAGCTTTGGAGATGTAGACAGACTAATAATAAAGTGTTACTCAAACATGTGTGAATGAAACAAAACACAACTCCGGGTCTGTTTTTGAGGAGGAAGACCTTTTGGACCACTTGCTTGTCTGCACTGCTTTGCCTGAAACGTTCCACAGCAGGGAATTGAATACATCTATCTCCACGGAGACAAGCAGGTGACGAGTTCCGGGTCAGATCTGTGTAGTGGCGACTCCGCTCACAGATAGAATGGATGTTTTTCTTTATTTTTATGACAAAAACACCTTTATCTGAACAAGATTGACACATGTAAAGCCATATATTTCAGGCAAAGCAATGAGATCTTCACGGAGATGGAGAAGTTCCATGGTTTACCTTAAGGTTTTGCTAGCACACAATCGGACAGCAGTGACACGGACTAAACAATGTCAGTTCTTTTGAACAAACAAACAAATAAGCTTCCACCGCTGTATCAAAACATGCACAACCAGTCAGAAGTTTGGACACACGTTTCCATTTTTGTTTCTTCTTTATTTCCAGGGTTATTTACATTGTAGAATCTCACTGAAGCGTCAAAACTATGAATGACACATGTGGAATGTAGTAAACAAAAAAATAAATACAAAATAACTTCAAATCTTGTTTTAGAAACCGTTTCAGGAGACTTCCTCATGAAGCTTATTGAGACAAGGTCAAGGGTTTGCAGCTGTTGACAAAGCAAAGGGTGGAGACTTTGAGGATCTAAAGATAAAATTTGAAAAAAAAAATATATTTAGTTGAGTAATTTTACTTTTTTTTCTTTGCTACATAACTCCATACATCTCGCTTCACATATCTGATGTCTTCTGCGTGTACATAACATGTAAAAAGTCACAAACTGAGTGAGAGGGGGCGTGTCCAAACCTTCGCCCGGTCGCGTATAGCTGTTTACACGTCCCCGTCCCTGTACACGGCATCTTTATTTGAACAGTAATGACCTCGTAAACCTCAAAGTCAAACCTAACACACCCGTCATTGTCTGCTAAGCGAATGCACAACCCACCGCTCCTCATCCCGAGTCACTGAAACGCCGGTTTAAACGGCGGGCCTGCGGTGCGCAGTTTGGCCCCTATCAAAGTGGTACGTCCTAAAGCCAGCGGGACTCCACAGGCCCGTAAAGGTGATGGCCCCAGCGGGAGAGGGGCCGGGTAACAGTTTACAGTATCTTAAACGCAGCTCTTTATGACAGTGGTTTTATCCACAGGGGAGTCGGGGCGAACAACAGACGAGCACAAAGCTTCGTACAGAACACACCGACCCGAGCTTTGTAAAACTAGATTTAAACAAACGGTGAAATGGTAAATGGTCACTTTTTTATACAGCGCCTTTCCACCTTCAAGGCTCTCAAAGGAACCGCTCACCCATTCACTCACACATTCATACGCCAGTGTACGCGGACACCGGGGGCGAGGTGGGTTAAGTGTCTTGCCCAAGCACACAACAACGGCATTCATCTATGGGAGCTGGAATTGCACCGCCAACCTGCCAATCAGTGGGCAAACGCTAGGACAAACAATAGGTGAATTTGGGTCGTTTGCTTCGGCTAAGATACTAATTATGACGTTACGATACGGTCTCAGTTTCAGCCTTTTTGCAAAATGTTGTGATTTCAAAATGGCAGCTTCAGCTATTGGTTATAAAACACTGATATGACAATTTTATCAAAAGAGGCTTTGATGAAACAACTAAACAATTACCAGCAAACCTTACATTGTTAGTAACTGTTTTTCACAAACTCTAAAATTCAATTAAAGATATACTATGTAACTTTTCCTTGTCAAACGTTATCGCTTTGCCTGAAATGCTGAAATGTTGCATTTATTCACTTATAAACGTACCTTAAAGAGGGGATATTCTACAAAATGGACTTTTTGGAGATTTCTCCCATGTTATAACGTTGTTCCCTCATCAAAAACATGTCTGAAGAGGTTTTAGATGAGATCCATGCAAGTTTGAGTAATTTAGGGATCTCTCCCGGGCCCTATTCGAACAAATCTTACAACTAACTTACGGTTAGCTGTAAGATTTGTCCAAAGCTCCGCCCCCAATCCTACATCACCCACGCTCCCACACGACAATTCTCCATAAATCTACAAAAACATGACACAAAACAACACACTACAACTTCACAAACCTGGTGTGATGTGCAACAGTTTCATTAACTCTGATTGTAATGTGATAGCGCTGTGAAGGGGGCGGGGCTTTGGACTCAGAGCGGCAAAAATGAAATTGAAACTTATAAAACATGTTAATACGTTGTTTTGGCTGAATTTCGCATTTTCAAAACAATAAAAGGAAACATGATGAGCTAAATACGTTATGCGTTACAGTTAATACCCCATAGAAGTAAAATACCTCCTCTTTAATACCCCATAGAAGTCAAATACACCCTCTTTAATACCCCATAGACGCAAATACACCTCTTTAATACCCCATAGACGTCAAATACACCCTCTTTAATGCCATTCTGTAGTTTAATATCATACTCTAGGCGAAGTGATTACATTTCTATGGAAAAAATGTATGGCAGGCCCTTCAACCAGAAAAGTTCCATAGTGCACATTTAAGATTTAGAGTTTCTTTTATACTGCATGGCTAAAATATTACGAACGTGCCACTGGACTTGTTTAATATTGATGTTTTGTTTGTGTGGTTTGGTTGGCTGTTCAGCCTCTTTTCACCATGTCCTTGGGCACATAACCAAAGGCCTTTAATAGTTTAGCCATTTGGCCAACAATAATAATCTGATCACTGTTCAGCTTCTCAAAATTAAAACAGATGGATTTCGCTTAAAGGTTCTATATTACACAAAATGGACTCCTGTGAGCTTTAGACCATGTTATAATCGCGTTACCGCATCATAAACGTACCCGGAGTTTTGTTTTGTTTCATTCACACATGTTTGAGTAACACTTTATTATTAGTCTGTCCACATCTCCAAACCTCAAAACGCTCTGTTCCACCTTGTGATGTCATGAAGCGGGAGTTTCCAAGTTAACAGCTACGATTGACCTTTAGTTCAGTAGAGATTGGCAATTCCAGGGCTGAAATGATCCAAGTGATTCTAGTGAAGGTGTGTGGAGTTTAAAAACACAGCTGAGCACTTCCTGTATTACCACATGACATCACAAAGTGGAACAGAGTGTTTTCAGTTCAGTTTCCGAGAGAAAAACCCAGCCTAAATCTGCAGGGTTTGTGTGTTAAACATGTGTGAATGAAACAAAACTCAACTCCAGGTCTGTTTGTGACGAGGAAACAACATTAGAACATAGATCAGAAAACGGCGCAGAATGGGCCCTTTAACCTTGATTCTAAAGCCACACTCACCCGATTCCTCCTCATCAGTTCGGTTCATGTTGGTGTCACATTCTCATGACATAGAGCAGAGGTTTTTATAGCTTTGAGAGTTTGCTCCGTCTGCAGTGTGAGTCTGGGTAGTTCACATATGAAGCGTATTTCAGGTAATTCTCATCTCCTCTGCACTTGTTAAACAGCGGAAATGTTTTCAGTTCTGGATACACCGCAAAAAATGTTTACGTTTCTGTTAAGTTCACTTTTTAGCAAAACCTGGGGACGATTCCAGATTGAGGTGATTTGATTTGACAGAATAATTTTTGATTCATAACATTTTTGCCTTGGTTTTGATAACAGTTTCACAAACAGTACGTCAACCAAATAATCCAGTCTGCGTTCTTCCAACTCAAAAACCCGGCACAATTCCATCACCTCCAGATTATTTTACTGGATTTGCATCTGCACTCTCCAAAACTCTCAATAAATTACAGTAAATCCAAAACACATCACCCCTGTCCTGCCGAACCCCCATTGGCTCCTCATCCTTCTGTCCCCATCCCACTTTCAACATCTTCTCAACATCTTCAAAGCTCTCTCAATAAGTTCCAGTTTTCCCTATTTAATGTTGTTCAGTTTAAATAAAATACACACACTTTCTTTTTCAGTGTATAAGTTTCCTACTTTTTAAATGTTGTATAAACACAGGAGACATCAAATATATGACCAGGGCCGGCTCTAGCCTTCAGGGGGCCCTAAGCAGAATTTGCCACTGGGCCCCTCGCTGCTTCAGTGCCACATATTCATATGTGACAAAATGAAGACAACGCTGTCATCATCTCAACCAGTTGTAAAAAGACTAAAACTTCTAGAGAACATACATGTCAAACTCAGGCCCGGGGGCTAAATCTGGCCCGCGGTGTGATTATATTTGGCCCGTGAGATCATATCAAATGTGCATTAGAGCTGGCCTGATGGTATATAGCACATGCACCACTAATACTACATATCCCAGAATGCTTTGCTGGTGCACCGGTCGCAGTCGAGACCAGCGCACCCACCAATGCATCAGAGTAAATCAGAGAGTAGCAAATTGAGCTTGAATATATGTTTTCTCTATGCACTTTTTCTACTACAAGGCATTGACTGTTAATGGTTTGAAAGTCAAGTTTTCATTGAAATTATTATTATTATTATTATTGTTG
>KN484615.1:5739-30545 GCA_000787095.1 Periophthalmodon schlosseri
CACTGATTTTGATCTAACAATCCTATTTTAGACTGGGTGAAGCCTAATGGATTTTTTAAGTATAAGCGTTAGCCACCAAGCCTCACAAATTAAAACTATTCAAAGCTGTATTCACACCCACTTTATATTTGACATTGTGAATGGTGCTATTTAAATATCAAAACTTTCTTTCACAAAGGTTTACAGGAACATTACAGATTATAAAAGTTTTATTTCGTCAGTCACCACAAATTGTTCTTAAATCCTAAGATTCAACTGGTGAATTTGTTTATGCTCTTGGGAATGCAATGCAGGATTACTCGAAAAGATGACAATGAAATAAAACATAACTCCAGGTATGTTTTCATGAGGAGAGCACATTTCAAGCAAGGTTAAAAGCTCTAACAAATTTAAGGCACTGTACCTGATTTTTACTGTCATAAAACATTAAAACCAGAACTAGTAACAGTTCGCAGTGGTCCAAAGTTATTCCTCACTTACCTTATGCATTCTGAGCATCATAATTATTATTATTAAGTGTTTTTCACAAATCGCAGAGATCAACAGCTAGCATGCTAACACGCACATCCTGATCATTGGACAAAACGCTTTCTAGTAGATGCAGATAGCACACAGTGGACATATTTTGACCTCAAGAGCTGCTTACACAATATGTTTATAAAGGGGCAAGACCTATTTTGCTGGGCCTTTAAGGATATGATCTGTTGTAATTGTAATCTTTATTTTGCGTCTACATTTCCCTGTGTGTTGCAGAGTGGCTCCTCCGTGCACCTCCAGTTGGTTCGTGTTGAGCCAGGACTCTGTGAGATTGGGTCAAACCAAGAGGACAACCAGACCCTGATACATGAACAGAAACAGCTGCTGGGAAAGCTGCAGGTACAGTTTACAGTCAAACCATCACACCAGTGCAATTAAACTCCAATTTTAATGGTTCTATCTGTGTTCTGAGTAGTTTTGAGATATTTAGGCTTGAGGTTTTGACAGAAAAACAAAATTGCAAAAATAATGGGAAATCTGTTTGGTCATTGAAAGTAAAGGCATTGTAAAGGGGGGGCAAATTTAACAGTTATTTTTAGAAGTGGGTGTTTTGAGAACTTGTATTTAGGATAGACCCACAGCCGTCCATCAGCTGTGGAATTCCACTCATGTTTGTGTAGTAATTAATCTCTCTACACGATACATAAAATTTCCATACACACCACAAGAAATGGTCCTAGTTAAAACCGTGCACATTAAAGCTCCCTCACCGGATCCATACCCTTACCTAAACAGAAAGCTATATCATTCAATAAATGTCCATAAGTGATTCCTGATGCGTCGTCTTCAGTGTAGTGGAGCACTTCATGGGGGCACACACGATTCTTTCATAATGCAAAATTCATCTGCTGGTATGAGCCTGAGGGACGGAGCAGTTGGAGATGGATGGGTCATGGGGATGCATAAAACATCTTAATTTCTGACATGAAGTGGTCTCATATTTTTACTTGACAAAAATATGTCTAGGTGACTGAGGGTACGCTTTGGCACCTTGGCTTATGACCCCACTAACAAATCCACAGACAAGGCAGGAGGATGCTCGTAATCTAAAGCATCTTAAAGGGGCTCTGGATGTGTTTAGATATACAAGCCTGAAAAAGTACGGTTTTGAAATGAGGAAATAGAGTGAGAATTAATTTAATTGTATTGAGAAGTTATGAATGTGTATTATAATGTCAGGTGAATTTGCCGAATTATAATTGCTTGCTGTGTGCTGCACATTATCCCCATGAAGCGTGGTGTACCCCGCCCCTGTGTGGCACCTCCAGAAGAGGGTCTGCGTCCTCAGCTCATTTATGGGACGGAACACAAAGCTGCTGTTCTAACTAAGCAGCATATAATTGATCAGTTGTGAGCACAATATATTTTTCATTCACTTATGAGTTTTACTTTATTGTATCACAATTTTTTTTATTGAGAGTGACAGATATCTGAGACAGTGTATTTGAAATGCGTTCCTGGTCCTCAAGCAGTGTCTGAGATCACTCTACTCGAAAGGCTAGACTGGGGTTGACGAGAAGGGAGGTCTACAAACGTCCTAATTAATCTTTTTATTTTGCTGCATTATTAAAATGAATGGGATGGAATCTGTATATCAGTACCAGGCTGTGTGTGCAGCTATTCTAAACATATCAATGCAAAGGAGATCAATGTGGTCTATTCCCCCAAAACACATAAATAGGTTTGGCTTTTGGCACGATAGTACATAGTAATTTTGGCCCACTGCGGAAAAAAGTTTGGGCACTCCTGGTCTATAGAATCTAAAAATTTCAGTTTCAATTTCAATTAGGTTCCATCAACAAAAAAACTATAACATAAATTTTGGTTGAGTGTTTTTTGATTAAATAACTATTGTTGTCCTATTGTTGTCTCTATTGTGTTCTTTAGAAACATGAGAGCGAAGTGCTGTTGTCCGTTCAGAAGAAGCGTGAGGAGCAGCGAAGACAGAGGCAGGACAGATGGACGCGTGGAGAGAGGAGGACGCAGGAGGAGGATGAAACAGAGGAGGGAGTCTACCAGGCCATGGAGAACTCTCTGAGGGAGGGCTGGGTTCTGCTGCTGCGGCTGCTAGACAGACGACTCCATGCCCTGATGCTGGCTGCAGACTTCTACAGCACAGTACATGAGGTAACTAAGGAACGTTTGTTATATTTAAACAAACCCACATTTCATTGGCTGCATTGAGATAGTGCTGTTGAAGTATGTAATAAATGATCTAATATTTTCTGGTGGTTGGTCTGCCGTCTCCTTGTCTTCATGGTCATAGATAAATTTATATCATACAGTGAAAGATTCCAGGCAAGGCAATAACATCTCCAAGGAGACAAGCAGTGGCCAGATCCCTTCAGAAAAGTTACATAGGTCCCATACAAAATTGGATTATGTGGGGTTGTTAAAGGCACCGTATGTAAGATTTTGATTTTAAATGATAAAAACATGTCTTACTGTGTCCCAGATATGGCAAATATAGCTTTTACTGATATCATTTGTAACGCTGAATTGTCACTACCTAAACCCCAGCACCTAAAGCCAATCATGAATCAGTGCTAGTGCAGCTTTCACATGAGGCACGGCCTGTCCATATACTGGGAATGTGTCCTTTAACTGCAGGTAAAGGTACTGGCAACCCAGGTTCAGTTGTGATTGTAGTGCCTTTTTTTTTTTTTAAACAGTGCGTGGGCTACATAGATACAGTCCTTTAAGCTACTTTTGGACCTTAGCATTGGAATGTTGTTTTTCTAGCCTAAAATATTTGTATATTAGTATATTTATGGGAAACAAGTAAACGTATTTCAGCACTACTTTTAACTACAAAATTCAATAATTATATCAAGTCTGGTTAAGTTCCATGGATTTAAAGTTACAGACAAGGTAGAACAGAGAATTTCTGAAATGTTTGGCTTCTGTATGTGAACTCTATGTATGCAATAGGCATCTATCAACATTAACATAACTTTTTATCAATTCTCCGTCATTTGCTTTGGACACCCATGGCACAGAGACGCTTGCACTCTTGCCTCGCAGTAAGAAGATTTTGGGTTCAACCTGCACAACAGGTCAAATCCTTCAACTAAGGTAGTCCTGATCAAGCCTAGCTGAAGATCTGGAGATGGGCCCCCATGCCTACTGCTCCTGACAGGCTTCTGCAGCAGGATAGGTCAAATGCAGAGGACACGTTTCTTTACGAGGAAAAATTATAATTATAAAAAAATATATATAAGTTATAGCACTGTACCTTCTCGTGCAAATAGAAAACCATAGCTGTAGTAACCATAGTGTTGTACCTCTCCACCTCCCTCCCCTTGAAGCTCAGATCACATTTCTCTGCGGTACAGTTGTTAGCGTGTGGTGGTTAAACATGTCCGTTGGCTGCCTTCCATTTTATAAGGCCACCTGCTGTTTGGCCAACACCATCTGCCGTGGCCCTTTGTCTAAAACAGTCCAACAATGAGCTCTCATGTGTGTCGTGTTTTACCTTTAACAAGCGGAGAGGGGCCAGTACACTTCACACATAACAACCCAGTCTCCCTCTGCACCTTGTGTCAGCAGCACCACCACTGGACATTCTTTTTTACTTGTGTTTAGATAAAGAGCTAAAAATAACAGCTTGTGGTGAAAAGCAATGTAAAAGCTTCAACAGCTTTAATTAGTAAGATCATGAGGCGTCTAATAGGATGAGAAGAGAATAGATCCATGTGAACAAGTTAAAGGTGTTGGCTTTTGCTTGTATATAAAAGCTACTAAAAATGAGAACTGAACCATGGGTTGCCAGTGCCTTAACCTGCAGATAAGCCACATTTCAATAGTGAATGGTGCGGAATGGTGCGGACCTTGCGAGTCTGGCGCAGTTAGGACCTGGGACCAGCTCGCCGGGGTGGGACTGGATATGATTCCACGCAATCACTGAAGTCCAAGATGACGTTGTTCTTTCCATAGACTGTTTGTATAAGATAATGTGCTTTAGTCCACTATCGCACACACGCTCCATATATGGACCAAACAGTGCTGGCGGCTCCTGGTTTAGCATTTAGTCATTTCCCTAAGATTAGGTCACATCTCTTTTGGACTTGAACTCTGTGACTTCACTAGTATTTCTCACAGCCAAATCTAACCTCACACATCATTTAGCCAAACCGTTATGTTAAAGGCACAGTACCTGATTTTTATGTCTTAAAAACATGTAAAACAGAAGTAGTTCATTTTTGCAGAAGTTGAATTTTTTTTCCACAGCGTCCCTAAAGCATAAATTAAATGTCCTGTACCCGATTTTTTGTATTTGAGCTAAATTTGAGCAGAAATCACTTCCAGTACCAATATATATCGTATGAGCAACTCTTCATGTCAAATATCTAAATATAAAGCATTTTATGGTCCAGTAATCAGAAAGTGTGTGTTAGCATGCTAATTGTTGTTAGCTTTACTGTCACAGCAAAACTCCACACTGGTCTCTGAGTGTTGAGAAATGTGCTTAGAAACTCACTGCGGAGAATAATTAGGATGCCTGGTATGAGGTAAGTGAGGAATAACTTTGGACCACTGCAAACTGTTTAAAATTAACTAGTTCTGTTTTTTTTTTTGTTTTTTTTGTTTTTTTGCATTTTTAAGACTGTAAACATCAGGTACAGCGCCTTTAATTCCCTAATTCACTTGGATGATTTTATAAGCTCTTTTCATAACTCTCAGAGGCCACAGCTGAGTTTAGCCGTCACGGTAATGCTAACAATAACTAGCATGCTAACAGCCTTATTTCCTGGTTCTTCCTTTAAAATTCGGTGCAGACAGCATATAGTAGTTTCATTGTGACCCTATGTGCTGCTGTTACAATATCTGCACTGGGGCAAGACAAATCTTATTTTACTATATCAAAAAAATCTTGTACAGCTATCGTTAACTATTGTGGCTAACTGCATTTTTATTGGTTAAATTTGTCTACAGTTTTCTGCTGGTATTGAACTGCTTGGGGACCTGAAGATCACACCAGACGGTCTTAACCATGCTCAGCTTACTTACATGTCTATCAGAAGAGGTAAGCCTTCAATAAATATATCTATCCCTTTTACATAATGTTAATGTTTTTTAAAGGCACACCATGTAACTTTTCTAGTGGATGGTCCACCACATTCTTGTCTCCATGGAGATGTTATTGTTTTATTGAACTTGTCTAGTTCAATTGAGAGACAAGTTGGCAATGCCACTAGGCCATGTTACAGGTCAGATCTGTGGAGAGGTGATCCCCTCAAAGTAAAAATAGAGATTATTTTAGCCATACAAACACCTGTAATTGATTGATTAATTAATGGGTATAATGCCAAGCTTCATGGTAAAGCAAAACATCTCCACAGAGACAAACAGGTGGTTGACCCTCCCTCGCAAAAGTCACATAGTTCACCTTTATTGGATACTTTTATTAGTGCGTTCACATTTGGTTCTGACTGGGCACAGTTTAAGTACTAATGCAGATTTTTTTTTTTTTAAGTCCCATGTTTTGTCCAAGCTAAGTCCTAGTTTTGTTGTGGTGATTGTGCAAGTGTGAATACTCCCTCAGTTTGCATAATACTTGCATGTGATGTTGATATTTTCAGATCTCCTGGGGAAGTCCCTTCAGCTCTTGGGCATCAGCAGTGACTTGTTGAAGAAGCTGAAGGAGCTGCAGAAAACTGAGGCCCTCCAGAGGCAAGGGCATGTACTGCAGGAAGGAGAGGAATATCAAGAGGTACCAGACCTGTATATTTTTTGCATTTCAAATACTTCCGAATATGAACATAAATATATAAAGATATCATTGATGGTTTAAGAGGCATACAGTATATATGAAGTGCTGTAAGTGCAAATAGTAAATTAAACTAGCAGTATCAATACTTTCGCTCCAATTCTATGGGGTATTCACTGAGTCGGGCTAAAATGAATAAATATTTAAGGATCACGCTGCAAACAGTAAGTTATGGATGGATAATCATTAACATGTTAAAGACAAATGAAAACAAAGAGAATACTGAAGGAGGATGCTTCTGGATTTTAAAAAGGTAGGTGTTTGTGTCTCAAAGCAACACATTAAAATTTTATGTAAAAAGCACCTATTTTTTTTTATATGTAGATTAATTCTGCTTGTGGTGCTATTTTAATAGTTATTATTCTTCAAAATTAGCATTAGCATTAGCATCAATGTGCTTATACAACTCATTTGTAAAATCTTTAACATGTAACAAGTTTTTGTCAGTTTTATCCACCTGCAACTTGCTGTCCATTGGATGTAAAGTGTATTTTCCAATCATACACATAGTTTTAAAAGGTGCTGTACCTGATTTTTATTGTCTTAAAAAGGTTACAAACAGAACTAGTTCATTCTAAACAGTTTGCAGTGATCCAAAGGTATTCCTCATTTTACTGATGCATTTCTAGCTTCCTAATTACTCACCACCATAAGCTATTTTCATAACTTTCAGAGACCAGAGTGGAGTTTTGCTTTGTTGTTAGCATAGCAGTAATGCTAACACCAACTCGCATGCTAACAGTGAACTTCGTGATAGATGCAGACAGCACACAGCACTCTCCTTTGTACTCTAAGAGCTGCTTATACAATATATCTGTATGGAGGCAAAACCAATTTTGCTCAGCTACATGAAAAAGATACTGAATACATCCACTTTGACTTCTATACATAAAACAAATGCAAAAGTGACAAAAAGCATGTGTAGGAGCCAAGGAAGACCAAAATAAAGCACGATATGTCTTCTTCCTCACATCCTCAGAGTTCCCAGTACAGTTGGGGTCCTGTGCGTAAGCTGGAGCAGACAGTAGAGGCTCTGCAGGACCGGAGGAGGACAGTGGACCATGAGGTGAAGCTGCAGATACAACAAGCCCTGGAGCACACCCAGACACAGCCTCAAGACCAGGGGCCCAGAGAGCAGGAGGTACGTGTTAGGGTTGCCAGATTTTCAGAGAGCAACAAGCAACCAAGCCTTTGAAAAAAAGCCCAAAAACAAGCAACCTGTGCTCTATAAAAAGAAGCCCCAAATAAAATTAACTAGTTAAACATGTCGCAGCTGAAGGAGCGCTAATGAGATGCGCATATTAAACTCAATAATGGCTTTAAAGCGTTAACAGCTTGTACTTCAGTCATTACTATATACTGTATATGGTCATTACTGAGTCTATTAACGTGAAACAGAGCTGAAAAAAGCCTCAAATGTACCTCTTTTATGATGTAAAAGCGCCACTTGGGAGCAAGTTAAAAGAAATACAATCCACAACTCTCAAAATTTACAAGCGACTTTCCAAATAAAGAAACCCAAAGTTGCTATAAAGAAGCAGACTTGGCAACTGTAGTGAGGTGGAGGGAGAGCAACATCACTACTGTCTCATAGGCCTTCAAAGAGGTGGGACGCAGAAGGTAGGAGACAGCTGTGATAAGTGTTAAATAGTAGAACACCGTAAAGGGGGTGAGAAATTCAATTAAATACCAAAGGACAAGTAACAAACAATGGATTGCATTCACATTCTAGATTTTGATGATCTTTCAGTAACATTGTTTACTGTTCCCAGTCCTTAGCAGAATTACATGCAGGTACATAAAAGAGTAGTTTGTAATTTTGCAGCCCTACTATTCAACCATTGTTGCCAAAGTGCATTGAATATCCTTGTCTCAAAAAACATATGGAAATAACATGTATCTTCCTTACTACATCTGCTGTGGCAGTAAAGGACGTCCATCTTGTTTTCTGTCGGCATTACTGAGGCGCATGTTATAAATAAGATCCACTAAAGTTTCATGCCCCTCTCTTCAATGTCTGCATTTAAAAATATTCTGTCTCCTATCACCTCCATCAGAGAGGTGGCGAAACATTGATTTATTTAGGGACATGAAATCCTCCGTCCTTCATGTTTTTTCTCTTTAAATCACAGCCAAATATTTAGACAGTGCAAAATAGAATACAGCGTCAACTTACAGACTGTATAAACTGACATAAAAAAAAAAGGCGTGTAATATTTTTGGGACAAATTTGATTTAGTAAATTGATCCCATTTAGTATTCAGTTCTCTGAATTCCGTTCAAAGTCTTTAAAGCACCACTGTATCATTATATCATATATATTTATAGTATCAGTATGTCAGGGACAAAAATAAACACGATATGCACATGTGAGTCAGGTGTGCCATGAATCAATTTGTCATCTCTCACATGTTCAAAATGCATGGCAATGTAATTTCGACACGTGGGATCAATAAAGGAGTGGTACCTGATTTGTACTTTTACTGTTTATTTTAATTGCTTTGCAGTGGCCCAAAGTTTTTCTTCACTTACCTTATGCATTCCAAGCATCCTAATTATTCACAGCAATGAGTTTTTCACATTTGACAACTTTTGCCATTGCAGTAATTCTAATAACAACTAGCATGCTAACAGCGCACTTCCTGACTCTCAGATGATAAAAACTCTTTATATGCACAGCGCACCTCATGAGCTGCTTTTACAATATATCTTTAATTGGGCAATTTTGCTCAAATACATGTTCCTAGAAACTCAGGACCAGCACGCTCCTTTGACATCCATGGCCAATTACACTTTCCGTAACTACACCGCCCACAGCGCCATACCTTCTGTCGGCTTCATACGGACGACAGGCACATTGGTGTGCACTGAGCTTAGGAGACATCTAGTTCCAGTGGCTGTGTTCGGACTGTACAATTCTACTTAAGAACTCATACACACTAATAGGGAGCACTTTTTTGTGATTTTCTTGTACATTTGCTTTCATGATTTTACTTTTTTGTATTTGTGCTTTATCTAATGTTCAACCATGCTTTTTAGTTTCGCCCACTGAACAAAAAATGTATTGGAGAGAACAAAAATTGTGTGTATTGACATGCAGACATACTGTAAATATACTGTAATGGTACTGCACAGAATATAAACCATTAAAGAATTAACAGGGTGAATATTAGGGCTGCAATCAACCAATATTTTGCCATAATTTCCTTCACAAACAACATAATATCCTGTTTTATTCTTTTTTATTAAAAACAGCTAACCCTGTAGTTTAGGTCTCCACATATGCACACAACATGTTCTGAAATGTGATTCTTGCATTAGTTTCAGTCAGTTCATATTTGCATCTTTTTGTCATTTCTTCTGGACACATTTAAATATGAATTCTGAACAGAATCCTGTTATTTAAACAAATCTAATCGCAATCACAATGCTTGTCAGAAAAATTGCAATTAGATATTCTCCCAAAGTTGTTCAGTCCTAGTGAATATTAATTTTCAGAATTCTGTGTAATATGGCCCTGACAGAGACAGGCAGAGTTCAATGGATTATTTGGACTTCAAAATTACCATTACAAGTCAATTTAAGACAATAATTCTGCACCTGTTAGACAAGTGATGTCTGCTTCTTTTCTCATTTTTGTGTAGGATTGGAATTTGTCATTAGATGAAATTCTGGCACAAAACCGTCCCTCTACATCTGAAATGAAAATTGATCTTGAATTAAAACTGGAAAATGCCAAAATTACTCCAGAACTACCCCAAGTATCCACCAACCCAACAGAGATAGAAGATGACAACTTTGCATCTTCCTCCGATCTCGTGTGTATGTCCTCAAATGAAACCCTTGGTAGAAATTCTGGATCCATTTTAGCAGAGGAGGAGGAATTATCAGAGGAGGAGGAATTGCGTGTCAAATCCAGAAGAGGAGAGAGGGAACCAACACCAAAATACGAATTTATGGGAACGCGAGAAATCACCAATGAAAACACATCTACAAAGTCTTTGGAGTCCATAGTGGAGGACAATGGGGAGATCATGCAAGAGTTTATACGTCAAGAATTCATAAATATCGAGGCAGTATCGGATATTGAGTTGGACAATTCATCAAGTTCAAATAATGACTTAGAAATCAGGTTGGATCAACCGGCAGAAGATGTGTTTATTGAGAAAATTGTAGCAAATAAGAAGTCAATGACGATAGATACGTCTCCTTCAAAATGTGCCAAAAAAACACATTCAGATACAAAATTGGAATTGTCGCCAAGACCTTTGCCTGTTTTTAACCTTGCATCACTGAGACTGCAGCCAAAATTGCAAGAAACAAAAGATTGGCTTGTTAGGTCAACTAATGATTCTTCTACAAAATCTGAACTACTGCAAGATTGTGAAAATAAAAATTTCAATGGAGAATCATCTTCAGTTTGTGATTTGAGCACTGGGTTAACTTTGAAAGAATTTGTAGTTGAAGAAATTGATGACAATGGAAAAATTGAGGCAAAATTTGAATCCCAGTTATCAGATGCTAATGCACATCTCATAGAATTCAGTGTACATGAATCGCAGGATGGTAAATTGGATATGAATTTACAAAAGGGTATCGTATCTAAATTGAAACAATTGTCTAAAGAAAATCTGACAACAATTTCTGATTCAAATCAAGAATCGCAGACAAGATTGGAACTGCGCTCAACATCTCGGCCAATTTTCAACCTTGTGTCTAAGAAACTCCAGCCAAAATTGCAAGAGACTAAAGATCTTCTCAGTATCGACGCTACAGAAACATCAACAAGCTCTGAAGAAAAGCAGAAAACCATGCAATTTTCAACCAATAAAGGATTAAATCATGATATGGCAGTGGAGAAGGAAGTACAAGTAGTGGAAGAAGTTGAGATATATGAAATAGAAGATACTAAAGAGCTTTACCTTAACTCAAGTTTAAATGACCACTCTGACCAAGACACAGAAGTAAAATCTGTCGAAAGATTTGCATCTAAGGAATATCCTAAATCTGAAATTCTACTAACAGATGCAAATGAGGTGGAATGGGATGCACCAGTGACAAAATCTGAAAATTTTAGCCAAAGGTTTAAAAAATTGCAATCAAAATGGCAAGAAAAAGACAGTTATTCTACTTCTCATCTTGCTCCAAAGTTTGAATTGGAGAAGATGCAAAGCAATTCATATAAAGTTAAAAACATAGTCAACGACAGGACAAAAGAAGAAATTACATTCAAATCGGAAGAAACTAAACCGTCGAAAATCACAGTTGATGTTAAGTGTAACATACGAGACGAGACTGTTAAGATGCTACCTCCTGAAGAACCTTTGGAGGAACATTTGGTCCATAAAACTGAAATTAGGCCCAATGTGGACACCATAGTCAAAGTAAAGAGTGCCATGATAGAAAACTGCGAATCCAAACTTGAGCATTCCAGGGCAGAGCAGAAGCAGCAAGAAGCTAAAAGAATTCTATGTCTAGAAGAGATTCGGAAACTTGAAGCATCGTTTGACCAACTTGCTGACAAGGTACTGTATGGTATGCTTGTTTTTGTATCCATTTATATACAACTTAGGCGCCTGGGCATCTATAAATTATTAGCATTAGCATTAGGACGTTGCCAATATAATAAAGTAATACTGAACCTATTGTTATTTAGACAGAATTTTTTCACTTAGTCTAAGTTGGTCCCAGATACAGCAACAGTCTACTTGACAATTACAATCTTTTTTTGGTGGAGGGATGGGGAGTGGAGTTTGTGTACTATTGGAAGAACTTTATTAGAGTGATAAGAATAACACACTGGTAAAAATGAAGAAGAAAAACTAACAAAAAATCATATCCAAGTAGAAACAGCACAAGACTTGGTGAATTCTACTTAATATTTAGGCCTAACTTATAAAATAAAGAGCTATTTAGGAGCCAACAAGCCTTAACACATTGCTTACTGACCTTTGTAACCATATCTAATTTTTTGTCATCTATACTTAAATATTAATAAACATAAATGGCAATCTGCTTTTGTCACTTCATGAAATTAGCAGGTCCATTGACTTCCTGTTCAAAACTGCAGTATTAATTGCCTGCAGCTGCTGGCCCCGCCTCTTAAAAACAAGCAGTAAGCTAGGGATGAGTGGAAGCCATTACAACACGATTAACTTAAAAAACAAAACTGAATTTGCTTAACATGTCTCTTTAATGTTGCATTTAGACCTTGTATATTGATGTCTATATTTCCAGGTCTGTTCCTGGTTGGATAGCTGTAGCAGGGTGTTGTCGGTCAGCTCTCATCCAGAACCATGTTTCTCTGAGGCTCATCACTCACTGACCACACACGTCCAGCTGCAGGCCCAGGCTCAGGTACTCTGCACTTGTATCTTGGCCCATAGTAGGAAATAGTTTGGCCTAGGTTTTTTTAATTTAAAGGGCCTGTCCTGATTTCTAACCATGAGTCAGGAACATGTTTTCGTTTGAACTTTTAGCCCCGCACACTTAGTCCTTGTTGCACCTTGACACAGAAGCACCTGTCTGGGCTAGTGTCATGTAGTTGGTTCCTTATAGTTCTGCAATATCTGCCTACGGTTTGCTTTTTTGTCACTCTTGACAATGCATCATGACAGAGAATCAAGTGTCTGGGATAGTGTCAGGCAGGTGGTTTCCCATGATTCTTAGTAACAATGTGCTCTTTAGGTATTAATCACTTGTTTAATCAGTGTCTTTGACAGGAAGTCAGGAACAGTCGTCTACTTAAACTGTTGCTTGCTGTAACATTGCTTTGTACTTTGTGCCAAGATTTCTCTGGACTGCTAGTCTACGTTTGTCCCTATATATCGGCCCAAAAATATCAGTAGAGTTTATCAGCCATCATTTGCTCTGTATTCTAAACAACCGGAATCGGCCATGAAAAAAAACACATATCGGTCGATCTCTAATCCAGACCTCTGGGAAAAGACTTTTTAAACTTGATTGAATCATTTAATTTAACACACACAAAAAGACACCTGGTCCTCTGGTCCTCTGTTGTGGACCTTGTAGCTCTGTAATGTTGTGAACTTGCCTTTGATGTCTGGTTGTTTTCCTATGCTGTGGTCCAGCCACTCATCAAAAAGCCTAATCTTGACCCCAATATTCTCTCTAACTTTAGACCTATCTTAAAGTTGCCGTATTTGTCTAAGGTTTTAGAGACGGTTGCATGTGACCAACTGCAGGATTACCTTAATCTGAACAAATCTGAAAATCTGTTTTTAAATCCCAGTACAGTACTGAAATAACTCTTTTAGAAGTTTTTAGTGACCTGCTTTTAAATGTTGACTGTTGGGAAAATCTGCAGTTCTTTTGCTTTTAGACTTATCAGCTGCCTTTGACATGGTGGATCACAGCATCCTTCTGTCCCTCCTAGGACAGTACTCCTCTGTCTGAGATTGTGGTGTTGTGGCAAAACTAACCCTCTGCTTGGGCATGACAGTGTGACTGGTCCTCTGTCCACTTAATGTTGCCCTGCAGTGAGGAATCTTGGGGTGATTGCAGACTCAAACTGTGTTCAAACTGGACAAGCACGTTACCCCTGTCATAAACCACAGGTGGATTTTCATAATTATAATTCTTTGAAATTCTATCATCTGCTGACAAAAACTAAGAGACGAGAGAACATCACGCCTCTGATGTGCACCCTGCACTGGCTCCTATTTCATATTGATGCAATTCAAAATGTTATTGGTTATGTTTAAATGTACTGCACTCTATGGGTCCTCTTTATTTGAGGGAGTTACTGCAGCCCTATACTCCACCCAGAGCCCTGAGGTCAGCTGACCAGCTCCTCCTGGCTGTGCCCAAAGCCAGGCTCAACACCACAGGTGACAGAGCCTTTTCTGTGGCAGCCTCCTTCTACCTGTCAGATCCTCTCAGTTTAAGACTAGACTGAAAACCCTCCTCTTCTCCCTGGCATTTAATACTAGCTACACAGGATATCTTGGTGTTTTATTGATCTTTTCCTATGTATCGTATAATCTGTACATTTGTTTTTGTTGTCTTTTATGTGAGGCCCTTTAGTCTGCTGAAGTTGTTTTTAAATCTGCTATACAAATAAACTTAAATTTAATTGAGTTAATCACAGCACAACCAGCGTGCATACTGTCAATGAAACTACTGCGCATCGTATCAAGTTTGTGAAGTGTAGTGTTGTAGTGTTTTGTAGTATAGTGTTATTGTTTTGTATCATGCTTTTGTGTATTCATGGAAAATTGTCACGTGGGAGCATGGGTGAAGTAGGTTTATGGACTGACCATTGGACAGAATCATACTGCTAACCATAAGGAGGGTCCGAATAGTGAAAAAGAGATCATTAGATTACTCAAACATGCATAGATGACATCTAAAACCTCTTCAGGCATTGTTTGATGAGGGAATGTTTCAATGTGGTAGAAGGCGCCAAAATACATTTAACCCCCTCTTTAATATACATGTAGATATAGTCATTAAGTGTATTGTATGTTTTAAGTAGGTTCATGAAAATTTAGAAATGTATATTTGTTGTTCATAATTTTTCAGTAACAGTAGATTGCTGCATTATTTTGTATCCTTGCTCCTCCTTGATAAAATAGAATAGCCTCAGTCTCAAGCCAATATATTTCAATAATGCTGTTTGTTTTATCCATTGATTAGATTATAAATTAAGACACACTAAATGGTATGTGCAATACCATGTATTGTTTTCAGTTTTCAGCCAGCGTTTACTGTAGCCAGTGTAAAGCCAGTTGCACCACCTGCTGTTGTAGACCTCTATTACACCTCACACTTACGTGAAACCTGGGGAGACATGAGTAGCCCTGCCGTTGTGACAACACAGTGGAAGTAGACTAACTTAACTAATGATTACATCAACAAAGCATATATTTCATTATCCTGTTTTTTGTAATGTTTATGATCCTTTATCTTCTATTCTGTAGACTGCAGGTGACGATGCAGAGTCCATGCTGCAGGTGCTGGATCAGCTGCAGTCCCTGTGCTCAGACTGCCCAGGGGACTCAAGTGTTGAGCCTAAACTCCGTGCAAGAGCAGAGGTCATCCTAAAGGACCTGTGCACTGTCAACAGAACTATCCAGGCTACGCTACAGCTGCTGCAGCCCTACGTCATCTTCCTGCAGACAGCAGAGGAGGTCATTAAAAGCTTAAAGTGGAATCTGACATGTTTTCATGTTTTTGTAGTTATTACTGTGTTTGGTGGAATAGTACCTGTGGTGAATGTTTAACATAGTTTTAGTCAGATCACAGAGGTTAAGCAGGGCTGATTCTGGTTAGTACTTGGATGGGAGACCGCTGGGAATACCAGGTGCCACAGTGGGGCGCCAGTGCAGAGACAATTTATATGTAAGGAATACATTTTTCTAACAGTTTAAACATTACAACAACATTAATACATTTTTATACAAATAAAAAACAATAATAATAATAATAATAATAATTGTGCTAATTAGACGAATTTCGGCCAATGTTTACATATATTTTGAGTATAAAAGTGAAAGACCTAGATACCTTTGTAACAGTTGAGGATGCAATAATATATATATCTAGATTTACTGAAAATTATAATAGCCCGTAGTATTCTGTAGGTGCTGGTGGATTTTGAACATCTGAAAAGGACTTACGCTGACAGGCCTGAAGTGGAGGAGGCAGCAGAAGAAACAAGATGGCAGACCGCAGTGCAAAAGTTCCTCACGACTCAAGAACTTGGGAATGCTTACAGAAGTCATCTCAGTAAGGTAATCCACCATCAGATAGTTCTCATTTTGAGAGCTTTGCTGGAGACACATCATTTTTGCTGCCGTGTTTTAATGGGAAAACCTGTCACAAGAGTACACACACTGCAGGAAAACTGGCCATTACAAGAAGTATCTATCTGTTGCTATTATGTTGCTAATTAGGACATCGTTCTTTTTGCATTTTTACATGGTTCACTCCACTCTGTTGCCAGCAGAGTGTGTCAAACACCTAATTCAAGCCTGGTGTTTAAACAGAATACCTTTCCCCATACATTTGCTTTATTTAAGCAGTTTGTTTGGTTTTTTTTGTTTTTTTTGTTTTTTTATGTGTTTATGTTTTTTCTTTGCTGTATCTCAGATGACGGTGCCAGGACTAAACCCGGAGTCTGCGGTTCATGTGGTGATGGAGACTATGGCACGTCTGAAAACAGCAAAAGATGAAGTGGAGGAGCTGCACAGAGATTATCAAAGACAAATGAACAAGCTGCAAGAGGACAAGAAATACTGCCTCAAATACAGACAGAGACTGGGGAAGGTAATGATAATGGATAATGACACGTCGTAATTCAACAAATCCACTGGAGTGGTCTTGTCTTATGCACTCAAAACCAGGACCGGAGTGGGGCTCTGAAATCTATCAGGAGCATTTGCAATGCAGCAATTCATCAGCCATCTTTTCAGCATGGTTGTTTAAAAAAAAAAAAAAAAAAAGATAAAATAGCCTACAGGAATCACCCAAATGTATACGGGGGTCTGGGGGATTAGGATTATTTTGCAAAAAAATCACATAAATTCCTGTATTCTGCTGCATTTAGTAGTGCAGTTACCATTTTTTGCCAATAATATTGGGCTTATTACAGTAACTTGGTAAGATCTTATCTATGCTAAAAAACTATGCATCAAACAACAGGCCTGTACTACTCTTTTACATGGTATGTTATTTATTTCAAGTAAAATGTTAAATTCAAATATTATTTTATGCCTAAAAATCAGTACTGTTGCTTTGGACAGGGCAGTTTTTTCATTTTGTACTGAGTTAGTGCATTATCATTTTAAAACCTTTTCAAAATAAGCCTCATTCTGCAGTTTATCAGTGCAAAAGGTTTTGTTTTGAAAAGGCCAACATCAACATCAACTAAACACTTCCCGCGTTTAGCTGATGTTAGCAGCGCCTTGACATAGAAGTATGCGCTGGAGAAACTTTTCCGACATTTTGGGCTACATGGAAATTAACACCCCACTTGACGGCACTTTGCGGCCCGCAATGAAACAAAGTAGAAAGAAACGACGCACCGCACAGGAAGAGTCGGCCGCTGACAGCTGCTCAAAGTGCCGCAGCAGAGTGGGTCTGTGCCAGACGAGAGGGATGTGAGTGGGGCAGGTGGCCGCCAGAGAGTGCAGCCGCGGCCGCTCTGCTCCTTCAGCAGCACACTCTTCTCACATCTCTCCCATCTCACATCAAACAACCCCGACCCCGGCTGGCATGGGAAATCCCCTGTGTCTCCCGCCACTGATCGAAACACTCACTAGTACCAAAGTAAGGCCCCTGCTACCACCCTATCATGCCCGCCTAAGTAGCCTAGAGTGCAGGTAGTGTTACACATATTTATCTGTCTCATGCCAGATTAACCCCCACAGAAAAATGCCATAAATTAAATTACAACTGGTGTTTGATAATATATTGTGTATTTAAACATATAATGGTGATAATCAAATCAGTCCGTACTTTGGTTGTGTAAATATGCCAGGCATTTTTGTGTGGTTCTTATTTCCCATTTGTTTTGTGCTGCATTTTCAGACAGTGTCAGACCTGCAGTGTGTGTCGGAGCTGCTGGACTCGTGCATGGTCATAGACCTGGGCTCAGAGCAGCACACCTCCAAACTGAGACTACAGTTCACTCAGGCCAGACCACATTTCACTGTGAGTACTGTCTACTACTGTCCAAAGTACTATATGATGTGTGATGTATAAAGTACAAAGCATGTTGATGAATGGAACAATCAGGTTGGTTGCAGTACAGCTGGGCTAGTGATTTTATTAATTAGACCTAAAACAATGGTATAGTTCCGGATATCCAGAATTGTTTTTCAGTTCCAATTAGATATTTAGGCATTGTGAGCTCCCTCTGCTGTCAGCAACGGGAATGAACAGTGGGAAAAAAGAAACCCTCGTGAATGCTATGCTGATAAAGCGATGCATATGTTGTGAACACAATTTGACCATGCGTAGGAAAACTTCAGATTTGTACCTGTGACGCATCAATCCAGGCAAAATGTAAACGAAACATTTTGTAGTGGTGCTCAGAGAAGTTTATTAGTTAATTAATGAAATAAGCGTTGGTATGTTTTTGACAAGGGGACAACAATTAAGTAAATCTTGCTTAATATGCGACTTAATAATACAGAATTTTACCATTCCAATTTCACTTGATTTGTTTAGTCTGCTCCCCCATTAGAAATTGAATTGATTCAAAGCTGATGCAGTGAGTTTATCTGCACCAGGCTTATACTGTACAGCTTTTCACACACACCTTCTATCGTTTCTTGTTTTTCAGCAACTGGATGCTGAGGCTAACTTCATCACGGCTAACTTTGAGACAGTGAGACGACTGCAGCAGAGACCCGGGCTGAGTGTAAGTGAGAAGGTGACAGAGGAGGACGTGTCTGCTCTGCTGGACCTGCACCTGCGTTTCAAGCAGAAGGTGGAGGAGAGTGAGTCCATCCTGGAGCTCAGCAGCAGCCTGCACCTCCTTCACAAACAGGTCTGAGCATGTCACCACAAAAAGTCAATGAGGCAAGTTGTCGGTAATGCATTCAAGGAAACAAGCAAAAATGACTTCCATAAGCTTTTAAAGTGGAAATAAACACTGTTTTTCCTGCTAAACTGTGCATTTGGTGTTTTAATAGTATTGTGTATTTTAGTGCAAACTTGGTACATTTGCAGCTTTCTGGTCTGGTCAGAGACTGAGTGTATGCTGCCCCCAGTCGTCACTGTAATTTCAAGTACTACATGACATCAGATTGCATTCCCCTGATTATAGCCAGCTGTTTGTGATTACAAACACCTACAAACGCTGCAGGGGCGGAGTTTGAAGTGTGGATACCTGTTTAACCAATCACACTATTCCTTAGCAGCTCTATTTGAAACGTGGTTGTTGGACTTTAGATGTTTCTCTTTAACTACATTACAATGGTTTTCCCTCAGCTTGCTCAAAGTTATATTTTGATTGATTCATGCATGTTTGAGTAATCCTGTGTTGTCCTGCATTTGAGACTTGAGTGCTCAGAAAATTCCAGTTTTCACCTACCCCCTATCCCTGCTCACATCCCTATGCTTATGTGTGATCAGAGTTCAGACTCAGAATCATACCTATAGGGTTCCAAATTGTCACATGGCCATTTTCAAACAATGAAAATAAGTAAATGAAAATCTGCTGCTTGCTGCAATGAAATGATCCTCTGAAGAGGCAGAGGCTTTCAGTTCTGTAACAGTAAACAGGAATTCAACGGTGCCATTTCTGCTATAAGGGTGCAATCACTCTTGCGCATTCACCATATCAAAATTAAGACTATACCTGGACTAAAGCTGATACTAAACCCAGACAAGACCAGGACTAAACAAGAAATAGAATGGGACCAAACCAAGCTCACATCAGGAGTAAACTGGGCTCAATTAGGACCAACGTGTGAAAGCATCCCAAGTTTTAAAACAGTAATGCGGTTTACAGTGAACAAAATGTAAAATGATAAACTACTTATGTTATAGTTCAATACTTAACTTGCTACTCTGGGTGACTTTATTTTTGTCTGAATATATGCACATGTTACTCAATCATGTTGATTTGAATTGCTTTGTTTCGAGAAACACTAGCCTCAATTATAGAAAAAGTTCATCTCAACCCCTATGTTAAGTCACAATTTCTACTTTGTTTTCAGTTGGAGGAAATTCTCCAGTCTAAACCAGTGATATCAGGTCAGACTGGCTGTGCTGAGGAGAAGCTTAACCATCTGAAAGAGCAGAAGGAGCAGATCCACAACTTGTTCAACAGAGCCTCAAATCTCAAGATGGATATCTGCGATGGCATCAGAAACAGTGTAGGCACTGACATAAACATCTTTTGAGATACCCCCTCCCCCCAAACGTTTGTTATTCATTCATGCTGTTTTATCTTTATAGATTGTTCCTGGATTCCGAGTGGAGCAGTTGGAATCTCATCTCCGGTCGCTGGACTCTCAGCGTGTGATGTGGCTGAGTGAGGCTGCTCAGTGTGAGGAGGCCCTGCTCAGAGAGATGAAGACCCAGGCCCTGCTCAAAGACATTCACCAGGTATGCACTACACCAAGGGTCTTGTGTTCACATGGCATCACAACATTCTATAATGTCTACATTTTAAAATAGAGCTCAAGATGGAGAGTCAAAAAGTGTGCAAAATGTCCACTGAGAAACATTAGCCAAAACAATGTAAAAACTAGAGAAACACATTTATAGTTTTAATACCAAAACAAATCTAATTCATTTGAATTGCATATTAAGGGAACTGTATGTAAGATTTTGGTTTTGAATTTCATAAACTTGACCTATCTCTGTCCCCAGACATGAGGTAGACATGTTTAGATTAAATATAGCTTTTAATACTCCTTTCGAAGCAGAAGGTTGCATGCTGTAAGTGATATAGTGTGCTACTTATCCAATTTAAAGTTCTAATATGAGATTATGCTCTGAGCTTTCACATGAGGCATGGCCTGTCCATGTACTGACAATAAGCAAAGCATGCATGTGTCTAATATCTGTAGGTTAAGTCAGTTGAAACCCAGATTCATCTGTGATTGTACTAGTACCTTTTTTAAAACATAAGTGTGCAGGCTACATACAGTTTCTTTAACTAACTTTCCTTCCTTCAAGGCAAATGTAAAATACTGATCAAATTTAGGACTTACTTTGAATTCCTTTAGTCACAGTTCCTACCAGGAGAACAGGATTACAATAACATTATCCTTCTAAAAATAAATGAATGCCTATCCTGCAGTGATAGAAAATGTCCACTAGATGGTACCGTCTGTCTCTCTCCATCCACTCTATAAATATCCCTCAGCTGTCAGTGGGATTTCACCCTGCATAATTTTAGTTTGTCTCATCTCAGCTTTATTTTAATGCTCACATATTTAGCAGGCTTAGTCTATGCATCAAGTTAATCAAAGTTCATCAGTTAAAGAAACTCATTTATTTTATGTGTTTATTTTGAGTAGCTGTTTCTGACATAAAACCTTTCAACTCTTTGTGATCTAAAATTAACTGTGAATGTGGCTTGGACAAAGCGCCTGGTCACTACACAGCTTCCATTTTGTGTTGACTGATTTTGTGCTGTGTAGTGTAAAAATTGGGTTTTAAAGGAGACATATACTATTTAATATTCAACTTTTAAGAGCTTTAACCATGTTATAATTGTTTTTAGAGTGATTCATGCATGTTTGAGTAATCTTTATTCTCCTCTATTCAAGCCACCACCACAAGTGTACACCCACTGTTCTTTACTTAATTCTTCGAATGTCGTTTTAGATCAATTTAACAATAAAAAAATTCCCTCTCTCCCCCTTCAGAGCACTATCACAGCACAATCAGCCTGCATCCCGCTAATGAAACTATTGCACATCGCATCAGATTTTTCAAGTTGGATTGTATTGTTTTGTATCATGTTTTTGTAAATATATGGAAAATTGCCATGCAAGGGTTATATAGGCTTGTGAGCTGAGAATCGACCTTGTTTAATTCCTGGATAGTTCTGGTACTGGTACTTGGTACTAGTCCTAGTTTAATTCTGGTTAAATACTAATGCGGCAATTTTGCCTTTTGTATTTTATTTTTCCCCAAAATTAAATATAAATATAAATATGTTATGTTATCTTAACCAGATTCTGTTAAAAGTGGCGATGTGTCGGGCACTCCGGCCCAGAGGCCATGGCTTGCCCAAAAATCTGGCCCTCAAACAAATTTTTGGTTAAATTCCCTGATTTAGAGGTTCAAAAAAGAGTTTACGTCAACTTGAAGAGAGGCAGAGGGAAAAGCCAGAGTGAGATCAGCTGTAGACACCATGTGGCCAAACCTATAGGCCTGCCCCAACTCAGCTGCTGCTGTGTGTCACCCTGTACCCCCTACAGGAGCTGCAGAGGGACATAACACACCAAACACACATGTGAGGTCACTGTTTACATAGTGCTGTGTTATATTAATAGGCCACTTCACACAAGCCACTGCTAAGAAGCCTCAGTTAGACAGTTTTACATGTAGATGGGAGCTGGTGACTTGAATTGGAATTAAGGGCTTAAAAGTTACACTGTTGTGCTGCACTGTGAAGTCAGCGAATAGTGTCATTTTAGAACTTATGCAGGCTATTAAAAAGCATTCAGATTGTTTGAAAATTGTTTTTGTATTGTTATTCCAACATGAAATTCATATTGCTATTAATCTAAAGCAGGGGTGCCCAAACTCTTTTCACCGAGGGCCATATCTTGAAAAATATTCGACACGGAGAGCCACAGACCAGTGGACACTGGATAATTCAGATGGGTGCATTTAACATAGTTTTGATATCATACTTTAAATAAGGCTTGAAATATTAATTTTAGTCTGTATGACAATGCAGTGTGATGTTATTTAGGTTATAGTGGTAGGATTACGCAAATTTGCCGTAAAAAGTACTGATTATGATCAATTGGGCCAGTTCAACAAAAGGCCTGAGGGCCAATAAAATTTGATCTGAAGGCCGCATTTGGCCCCCGGGCCGTAGTTTGGACACCCCTGATCTAAAGAGTTTCTATTGTTCCTCAACTTTACAAATATTAATCAGACTGCATGTGTCCTATTCTCTTCCAAAATGTCCAAAGTTCATAAAAAAATCCAAGCACACAAGATAGAAAAAATGCATTATATAAGCTGAATTCTCATTAGGTGATCAACCACTATGATCAACCAATCAACTAACATAATGAAACAAAAATACAGATTGTAGGTTGTAGTGCTTCCTATGGTGCATTCAGGGACAATCAGAACAACTGCAGCAACATTAAAACCTCATTAATCCTATAGGCTGATCAAATGTGTAGAAGCAAATGGCATCAGTAGATAAACATTTGTGTACGAGAAAACTCTGAATCCAGACCTGGTTGACATCTGGGGGTGGGGCACGAGGGAGAAGTGTAAGGGGGGGGAGGTGCAGCTGTTATGTGGGCCAGTGCTGAGTCATTTACAGGTCATCTACAGCTGATGGTGATCTGAGAGAGGCAAAATGCTTGTCTTTAAGAAGGCGTGATATAGTGTTGCACCCTTATGAATGCCAGTCTAATATAAGCCCTGAGGTCATCAGTGTTCATTTGATCAAACTTTTCAGAAATGTCAGAATAGTTTGTTAACTAATAAAATGTATTATTATTTCTAGGGGTAGAGGGTTAACTGTGGCAAAAAAAAACGTTCCGGTAATCCCTCAGTCATACAGGTATGATCCATAGTAAAAGAAAGAGAGAAATTCTGTCATCTGGACAAAATGTTTTTTGAGTCAAGACCTTTTGCTGCTCATCCAAGTGGCTTCTTCAGTTCTGGTCAGATTGGTGGTGGGCACTGCTTTATGTCAAGGGTGAGATTTGTTTGGGGTCCACTGTGGGAATCTGGTTAGATGCTACTGAGTTCAAAGTTCAAAGTTCAATATTTCGGAATGTACCTCTTTCTCTGTCTGAGTGAGCTCACGGTCAGATAGGTTTTCCCAAACAGAAAGTGCCTAGGCTGCCTATGTGCAATTTATTTATATTTGTCATATATGTTGAAATGAGAATGTGTCTTCACTTAGGGTTGCCAGATCCTAGTTAGTTACCTAGGGTGCACTTAAACTAGACCAATCGAACCGTGCCCAAGCACAGATAGTCCCTAAAGCACGGTACGTTTGTCCAGTGTGAGCACAAGTGGGACTTTGGCTCCATTGGAGGAGGTGAGCCAAAGCGCAGCACGGTTGCTCATGTACGCGTACACGCACCATTTATGTTTACGAGTCCTGTCGTGGAGAGGATAGAGGACAAGAGGAAAAAGGAATCCATGCCCACCTTCAGTAAGGACTGTGGACAGAGACTGAAGTTTTGAAGGCTTGTCTCCTGTTGCCCTCACTGCTCCACACTGTTGTTTAATCCATAAACTCACAGAGGAGAGTATCACAGCAGGACTCATATCTCCCTCACTATTTAAGAGATGTTTCTCTCCTTTAAAGTTATGGCAGGTAAACAGACAACGCTATGTTATGGCGTCGGTTGTGCAGGTGTGAGTGCGGCCCATAGAACCTTACGCAATCGTGCTTGAGCATGGCATGGTTCAAAAGTCCTAGTGTGAATGCAGCCTTAATGTTCAAAACCAGTTACACCCAAGAGGGCTGTATGATGTGATGTGTCCTCAGTATATCACAGTTAATTGCATCCCCAGCCCAGGTTCAAATTGTAAATGATCACATTTACATAGCACTTTTCTATCTTCAAGAACACGACGACATAACAGCAAAGTAGTTGTGGAGTGTATTGCCCAATGACACTCTGGCAGTCCGCCTCATGATCTTTTGTCACAGTCCATGCCTGGCTCCTCCTCTACTGATTCCCTGTGATCTGAAGAGGTCCTTGTGGCTTGCTGGTGAGAGCCGTTACTATTTGGGACTGTTGACTTGTTGCTCTGAGGCCAACAGTAGGATTTGTGCTTTCATTAAGACCCTCTCGTC
>KN484615.1:30635-56359 GCA_000787095.1 Periophthalmodon schlosseri
CATGAACCATCACTGCTTAGTTAACATGAAGCACTGACAAAATAAACATTACAGTGATGACATGAGTATATTAGAAAAAAAGAAATCACATTTAAAGTTTGTCACTGTTGAATCTGATACAAAAAAAAAAGAACAAACAACATTTTACAATTTGAATGTCAAAAAGTTAGCCTTAAGAAAGTTGGTAAACTGAAACAACATAAAAATTACTCATAAAATTGTAAAAAATAAATTTTTCTTTAAACAGTTATACATATAGGAATAACTACAGTTTAATTATCAATTTATCAATTTACTAAAGCAACGCTTTAGTAAATTTAGTAAATTAGTGACATATCACCTCCACAACTCCATGGAAGTAGAAAGCCAAAGCCATACTTGTGAACATTCTCCATGGAGATTGATTGGTTTTATGTCATACTGTGGAATATTATAGCCAAAAGAACAACATTTCCATAGACCCAAGGAGGAGGTTCTCCTCCTGGCCAATTAAGGGTTAGGTTTGTGGAGATGCAATCATGCTCACAGTAAGGATACATGTTTTTCAGTGCAATAAAAACATCCAATATGATAAAAAGCTTTATTTTTGGCGAAAAGTAACATATTCAGCCTTTAAGTAATTTTAGATCTATATTGAATATCCAGAATATAAAATGATGTGTCATAGATTATAACTATGAAGCAGACAAAAGCACAGTATGTCTTCTTTAATTGTTGTTGCTGTCTTGGTTGATGTATGCCGCAAGTGACTCACCTGGAATTCCCCCATTCTGGTTTTAGTTCCTGGTTTGGTCTAGTTCTAGTCCTGGTTCAGTCAAGGTTTAGTCGAGGTTTAGTTCTTCGTTTAGTCCCAATTTTGATGTGTGAACCCACAGGCAAAGTAGACATGGGGTCGAGCAGTGGAATAGTTTTGATTTGTATTTGTTTACAACTGGTCGAGTTTTTGTGGATAAGTCTTTGCTTTTGAGTTGTTTGTTTTTTGGGTCCTTTCTGTTTTTGTTTTTAAAGTAAATTAGAAAGACAAAAATATTGCATGAAAATGTCCAAAATATGACATAAAAATAATCCAAATGTGTCATATATTATAACTATATACCAGACAACAGCACATATATTTTTCAATTGTTCTCCCATTCTGGTTGATTTATGCTTCTGGCAGACTTGACTGGAGCCACTGTTCTCCAATGCAGTCATTCTGGTTTTAGTGCCTGGTGCAGGGGGTCTCTTTCTCAGCTGTTGTGGGCTGACAGATCATGCACTCGACACCGCTGTTCCTCCCCAGAGCTGAAATGTCCTGCTGTTTTTAGCTTCTTCTGCTCCCGAAATACCTCTATAAAACCCAGCTGTGCCTGCTCACATCCACACACAGACAGGCTTACAACACAACGTATGTAACGCTTGGATAACACTAACGCAGTGTTAAGTAAGTTTTAAAGTGCATAGGACCTGTTTTCATGTTTTTCTAACTATTACTTGGTTTGGTGGGATAGTACCTGTGCTAAATATTTATCATAGTTATACAAATATAAAGTAGTGGCGAGTTCTAAAATGGAATCAACGCAGAAAACTCCATCCAAAATGCAGGGACAATTTATGCACATTTTTTGGCAGCTTAAACCTTCATTTAACAAAATAAAGGTGTTGTTGTTTATGTTATTAGTCTAATTATAACTATTGTAAAATGTCGACAAGTTTGGCCCTTGTTAACATTATGGTTGCTAGGTAACAGTTTACTGCCCATGTCCAACCAGGAAGTAAAATTGTCCTAAAGAGCTTCACCAAAGTAAAAAACAAGTAACAAAAAAAACCCCGAAAAACCCAAAAAACTAGGTTTTAATCTTAAAATATAGCTTTTCTTTTCAAGACGCTGTACCATTTTTATTGCTGAAAGTCATTATTCACCATAATTAGTTTATAAGCGCTATTCACCACTCTGAGACCAGAGCGGAGTTTTGCCATTAGGGTAAAGCTAACAACAGCTAGCATGCTAACACGCACCTTATTATCGGATGCAGACAGTACACAGCTGATTTATTTTGACCTCAAGAGCTGCTTATACAATACATCTGTACTGGGGCAAGACACATTTTGCTCAAAGCGTTTTTGGCTATGTTTTAGTGAAATGAGTTGTCATGGGCACTTCATTATGTGAGCGGAATTGCTATGAAATTCCCAGAAATATAAAAGGAAATCAATCCAGATGTACAAGAGTGTTAATATCAGCTATTTCTGAATTATCAACTAATTGTATATTGAAACTCTCTCTCTGCTACTAATAGGAATGTAGAATCCAAGACTTTTTTTGCACGTGGATAAGCCCAATAATTGCAAAAATTAATTAACCATAGTTAGTTAATAATTAACCATTAACCATAAAGTAAAGCAAAAATTTGACAGTTAAACAACAAATTCTACCCTAAAATTCAGACTACAGTTTTAAAATATCATCAGTTTAGAATTATGTATTATCATGTGAATGCAACATATTATTTAGAAAGACCCTAACAAGCTCATATGCAATAACAGACATTTTGCCAGTATTGTTACAACCTAGTAAAAGTGATGGACATGTATTCCTATACCCACCCATAAAACTTCCCTGAACTTATCTGTAGAATACATATGAACTTGCGTTTTAATGATGGGCGACGGTGATCTAAGTTTCAACCCAATAACATGTAGTAATATGGCCGATAGCAGTGAGTTTGGTACACAAATGCATTGAAACTCCTTGGCTATAAATAATTTTACCTTTGAATGAATAAGCTATCTTTATTTGCACTCCTGTTTAAACTGACCTAACTATTAAATATAACTATATATCTAATACATAGTTGTATTCCTCAGCTCCGGGACTCTTTTAAGGACCTGAAGAAGCGCTTTGGTAACCTCAAGTTCAACTACCTGAAGAGGAACGACCGGAGCCGGAACATCAAGGCTGCGAGGAACCAACTACAGCAGGTGGACATGTACGAGGACAAACTACAGGTGTGGAAAAGTACAGATAACCCTTCACTGATCATGTTTAATGTTTAATTATGTAGCATTTATATAAGCCTTCAAAACCACAGAACCAAAAAGTGCTGATAAACAGCATACTGCTTATTTTATGACATTGTATTTTACTGCTGCTGTAAAACTCTAAGCTGAAGGTTAAGTGCCAAACCAGGACCAGTTGATGATCTTGCTTCTCCATGAGTCACATGGCTGTAGATTTGAGATGAGTATTATACCCTAATAGTTAGGGGTGTTCCATTTGTTGATAAATTAATTAAGGAGACTCTTGGGTCTGTTTGCTATTTGTTGTTTTATATGTACTGAAGCAGTTTTATTATGTTGTTGAATCAAATTTCATCCATATTTTTATACGAAAAATTGTAACTTTATAGGTTGTTTTCTGAAAATCTCAATTTCTCACACCCAAAGATCTCACTTAAAATAATATAAAAGATAAATATATCTTTTCATGATTTACATCACAGTGTTGGGTGTAACTTAGTTGTTAATAGTTACTATAATAAATTTTTTGTTTAAGTAACTTAGTAGTGTAACGCATTACTATGAAAATACTTGTGATTAAATTAGTCACTAACAAAATACTTAGTTACTTATAGACAGGCAAACAGAAGCAGCTTGTAGGAGTATTATGGAGATTTTATGCCATTTGGGGCAGTTTAAAGAGCTCATTCGTTGTTTACCTCTATTTAAATGTTTTTAATAAAACATAAAATCACATACTTGATTAATTTATACAATATTACAAATAAAGCAATGCCAAAGTAATGTAACAAAGTTACAGTAACTAAGTAGTATAATATATTACATTTTTAACAAGTAACTAGTAATGGATAACTAATCACTTTTTCAAAGTAACTTCCCCACACTGATGTACTAGGTGGAAGAACCTAGTTCACCTACGTAAGTCTATGTGCCCACTCGGGATCTCTGAAGGGCACCTTTTACTTAGCGTTGTTCCAGCAAGCGCCACAACTATATATTTTTAATACTGATACTGTTGATCTAATTCAGAGTCTTAGTATAATGATGTTTTAACTTAAAAAACACGGTTAACATTATATTTTTATTTTTATTATTATATTTATTATTTTTAAATTGAAAATAAAATTGGAGAACGAAGTAAGTACAGACCAGTGGGCGTATGCCGGTGGCGGTGAAAACGAGGGTTGAATGGCATTATGGGGTCTTATAGATAGTGCAAACATGCACAAATCACTCCAAATACAACTTCGAGAGGGTAAGTGAGAAGGGGAAACAACTGTAATATGGTTAAAAGCTCTGAAAAGTAAATTTTGCATAATAGGTCTGCATTAATAAAATATTTTAAAATTAAAATAACACTGCAACTTAAATTAAAAAAGCAATAGATTTTAATATAAAGTCACTTTCTTTTATCTCAGAGCCTGACAAACCGCCTGCAGACCCTGACAGCCCGTGTGCATTGGGAGCAGAAGGAGGGGGGAGAGGCCCGGGAGCTGGAGGACCTCCTGAATGAGCTGCACAGACAGATGGGAGAGTGTGAGAGAGGTGTCAGAGAGCACCACAAAACACTTAACATGACCTGCACTCTCCAGGAGGCCATGGACGAGGTCAGCCCCAACACACTGCTCTGCCCTTTGGTACTGTTCCAGTCAAGGCCAAAAATAAAAACTAAAGAATACACAATAACAATCATAGACTGCATATATAAATGGACATAGCTAACCTGCTAGCCGTTGCGTTCCAAATAGGAAGCGATCATTGGCACGCTTCCGGTTCCATCGATTCACTTTAAAATTTCGAGCTTCATTTGCCTGGAGCCGAAGAAGAAAGGAAGCAGGGAACTTATTAAACATGTTAATATGTTGTTTTCTATGAACACAGTATTTTCAAAACGATAAAAGATACTTGATCTATGTGGCCTTGCTGCCCTGGTGATCTAAATATGTAATGTGTTAGCAATTAATACCCTGTAGAAGTGTAATACCCCCTCATTAAGTTTAGCATAGAGTCATAAAACATGATAATAATACCAAGACAACATGCCTTTTAGAATATTCGGATTAGTGAAATTGAACAACAAAACTGAAAGAAAACTAAACTAAAGAGTCATATTAAGTGAAAGTCAATTCCCAAACATTAGCATTAGCATGCTAGTTTAGGTTTTACTGCTGTGAGCCCCAACAAATACAGACTGAACCAGCGCAATAACCAGCTCACACCTGTTCACCTCTCATCAGTAGGTACCCAAAAATGAGATAACCCAATAATTAGATCTGATTTTTGGTGTGTGTTAACATGCACAAAAGAAATCAGTGTAACTTAGTAACTGTTGCATTTGGAAGACAAAGTACAATGAATTTTAATCTTTAACATTTTCTCTTGTCAAAACCTGCACAAGTGTGAAAAGCTCATATTACTCACATCAGATGTAATCGGCTCCAGTTACATGTGCACTCAAAATGTGATTATTATGAGATTTATGGAGTTATAAGACTATTAAAATTACATGTCAACAGCTAAATCATCTAATTTCTTTTTTTTATCATGATGATGATTACAAAACATCAGATTTTGTGGTCTGCATGTCATCTGAATAATCTTAAAGGTCCAGAAATCTGATAATAAACAGATTTTTGTATGTAGACATAGCCATTGTTAGAGCTGAGGTCCTGAAAAAGTTTGCTCCAAAAAACAAATCTGTGCAGTGAAATGAACTGACATGCTAACCTGTTTCCTCTCTGACATTCTAGATAAGCACTGTTGGGCGAGGGCCAAATTGGCACAAGTCTTGAGCTACCTGATCTATGTGGCCTTGCTGCCCTACCAACCTACATGCAATACTAATTCAGTGTATTACAGTGTATTTCTGTGACAGTGACATCAAATCATGCCGGAGGTGCTGTCATTTTGTCCCTTGGTACAACACTTTAGAGCATCTGCTTTTAAAAATCCAAATTACTGTTTTTCTGGTTTGCTTTGGTTGATCCCTGATGTCGAAGAGAGGAGTTTAAGTAAATAAATGAAAACAGTCCTGTGCACTCACCACTCACAGATGCAGACCAAAGCCACGTGTTTCCTGAAGAAACGTCTTGTATCTCCCTGAAGCGGAGCAGGTCCAGAAGCGCACTTCCTAGAAATTTCCTATTCCTCCATAGGTTTATCATTGAGTTTATTCAGTGCTGTTTGAGCCTGCTGTGGTCCTCAGTACGTTATGCACTAGGGCAAGTTACAGGTCAGATTTGTGGAGAGGTGACCCTGCTTTAGTGTTGTCATGAAACTAAAATTTCGATACTAAGGAATATACTTGATACTCAATACCGATTCCGATACCACATTGATAATAAAAACACTTTCTTTAGACAATAGAATGTAATTTTAAACATTAAGTCAAAGTACTTTCTTTTATATTACCCTGTGGTGTTACATCTGTGTAATCACAGTCGTCCAAGTAGGTTCCATAGTGGTCCATGGGCATATCCTAGTCTAGTGGTCTTTTACTAGTTTGTGATACAGCTCAAGATCATTCTAAAGCTATTCAGAAAAAGTTAATTTCTATCCTATGAATGTGACTTGTTTAGTATTGATACCTGCTCAAATAAGCATCTAGTTTCAATACTAGTTTTAGTATTATTTAGTAGCTAATTTTCGATAACCCTTTTGACAATCCTACCCTGCTTACAACAAAAAAAAAAAACGTACTTTGAGCAATAAAAACATCTATACTTGAATAAGTGCAAAATAAATAACTTTAATGCCATATTGTGAAAAATTCCATGCAAAGCACACATCTCCTTCCTCTTGAGTTAAGCCTGTAGCAGACCCTTCAAAGAGTATTTATTTTGTGACGTTGCTGACATGTTTTGTGTCTTGTGCAGTATCAGTTCTGGTGTGAGGAGGCCAGCGGGACCATCTCTCGTGTGGGGAAGTTCTCCTCCGAATGCCGCAGCTCGGAGGCGGTGTCTGCTCTGTACCGTCAATTTGAGAAGTTTGTGTGGCCCACGGTCCCACAGCAGGAGGAGAGGATCAGCCAGATAACAGAGCTCGCCACCAGGCTCCACGGTAACAGCAGACAGCACCACCACCAAAAGAAAATAAACACACACGTTGGGTTATCATGCTTCTTGGAGACATTACATTGGCTTACATATATTTCCTGGAGACTGATGCTAACCTTAAACATGACTGACTCTACTTGCCTAACATTAACCTAAACTTGAACATTAACCCATTTTAACCCATAATTTACTAACTTTAAACCATATTGTGAAGGATTTACATCATGAGGACCTGATTTTTGTCCTTATAATGGAGACAGGTCCTCATGATGCAAGTGTGTATAAGATAGTCCTTACAATGTTTTAAATACTCGCCTACATGCACACACACGCACACACGCACACACGCGCACACACACACACACACACACACACACACACACACACACACACACACACACACACACACACAAACACTGAACCATTAGAACAGAAAAATAATAATCAACAATTCATCAGCGTGATATTCATTTGGACTTTGCACATCTAGTTTGCAGAACTAGAAGCAGAATAATTACATCAAATATGCTATAATCCTACAAATAATACATTTAAGGCCCTGAGATGGATCAGTAATTGTCAGTAATCTTGAGCTTTTTGTATACTATTGCAGTTTACACATACCATGTAATCCACAGGATAGACACAAAGTAGAAGAAATATGAAAGTCTTTTCACTATAGTTTTTATGAAGTTGATGGTCAAATGTAGCTCTGTTTGAAATTACAAACTTTCAAGTCCCTAAATATAATATAATAACAATATTTTGTCTGTGCCCCATGTTACATTAAGAGTACAGGCTTATAGAGAGCAGTAACGTCTATTTAGTGCTCAGTCCTATATTTGTGTTCCAGGAGCTGAGGAGGGGCGACGCTACATTGAAAAGACGCTCAGTAAACACACAGAGATGGTGACCGCCATCAGAAAGTTGAGTGATGGACTATTGGAGCTAGAGGCAAGGCTTAAGGTAATACAAACAACCTTAAGTATCCTTTATTAGATTGGAATATTTGTTTTATTTGTTTTTACAGATGATGATTTGCCAGTCCAGTAATTTACCAGTAATTCTGGTGCTGGGATTCACATACTTGGTTCAGGTGTCATGTTTTATGCACGTTCCAAGTAGCTCTTTAAACAAGTCATTAGAAGTAATAAAACATAAATAGAGCCATGGTTGCACAACACACATTTAAACTTTTTAAATGTTTCAGTGTTCACTAATCATTACTTGCTTACGTGAGATAATATGATAACATCAGAAATAATTCCAGAAGTAGCACTGAGTTCTAAAAACTTTATGATGATACTGGAAGAAATATTCCATCAAAATCAACTATGGTAATTAAAGTGTTCTCATTGTCAAGAAATTGTGTATTAGTCAAATAATAGCTATTGTGTAAATTAAACAAATATTTTCAGAAATTAGCACTACTTCCTGTGATTTTCAACATTAAATCATAGTACTTTCTTTAATATTACTGTCTTATATCTGTGTAATCCCTCAGTCGTCCAGGTAGGTTCATAGTGGTCCATGGGCGTGTACTAGTCTATGTGGTCTTATTTGTTCTGATACAGCTCAAGATCATTCTAAAGATATTCAGCAAAGATTCATTTCTATCCTGTGAATGCGACTTTTTTATTACCGATACTGGCTCAAATGTGTATCTCGTTTTGATACTAGCATTAGTATCTGATTTTTTTTCGGTTACTTTTGACAAATCTACAACCTTAAAATTATACTTAACCATATCCTAATTTTATCATATTTAACTTTTTACAACATTTTTGGGTTTTTTTTTCTTTGTTTCAGTTGGAAAGTTTGAAGCAGCAGCAGAAAGATGAGGAGAAAGTGATGAAAGAAGATAAGTGTGCAGAGAGCAACAAACAGAAGGATACAGAAGTTAACCAGGAAGAGATGAAGGATCGCGACAAGTTCAAACGTCAGGAACAAGTGGACAACCGCACAGTGATTGAGGCAGCTGAGATGGTGAGTGGTATTACCTTGAAAATGATTTATTACTAAACTGAAATGTATTAAAAATATGGTATCATTTTAGTATGAGCTGAAGGAAACTGGCCACACCCCTGAACTGACCAACAAGCATGATGGGAGGGAGATACCAGTGAGGAGGCACTCGTTTAATAAGAAACCTCCATTGCAGAAGAATCGCACTCAGGAGACAGACAGGTAAAAGATATACAGTGGTGTTTGTAGGATAAAAATTTTATTAGAAATATATAGATCTTGGCTTTAATTTGGCAGACCTCCGGTTAAAAGGAAAAATACGGCACTGGTATTTACCACTATAATTATATTGCAATAATCATTTTGTAAGTTTCATTCATTGAAAATGTCAGTGAGTTTAGACCATAGACTGTATAAAGAAGTGGACAGAGGGGCTGTGATGTCACCTGTAGCGTTCGGCTTCAGTCAAATGAAGCTCACAGAGGCTAGCAGTTATAGCAGCAAATTTAAGTGTCAAAGCAACCAAAGAGCCAATCTGGAGAGAAGCTGTTGAAGGTAACGCCCCTTCTCATCCCCACCACTGGTTTGGCAGGGGGTGGGCGCTTAACAACACTGTTGCTAACGCTAGTGGGAGCAACCTTGTGGAAAGAAGGCAGCTGATTTGTTTCTTATTAATTACGGGCATAATAGCAAAATAAAAATACCGGGATCATGTAGAGCGGGTCAATACGAACATTTTAAGACCAAAATGATGAGTCTGACAGAAGCAGTTACAGAGAGAGGGGCGACAGTTTTCTAATATGAAGTGAATTGGAGCCAGAGTCGATGGAGCCAGAAGCGCGCCCATGATTACTTCCTATTTAGTACGCGGAGGCTAGCAGGTTAGCTATGTCCATTTATATATACAGTCTATGGTTTAAACACATATCTCACATATTGCCATTAAGGTTGTCAAAAGTATCTAATATCAGATACTAATTAGTACTAAAACTCGTATCGAAACTAGATACTCATTTAAGCAAAAAGTCATATTCAGAGGACAGAAATGGACCTTTTTTGCATAGCTTTAGAATGATCTTGAGCTGTATCAGATCAAGTGTAAGACCACACAGACTAGTATACGCCCATAGACCACGATGGAACTCACCTGGACGACTAAGGGATTTCACAGATATAGGGCCACATGGTAATATAAAATAAAGAACTATAATTTAATGTTGAAAATTACATTCTATTGTCTAAATAAAGAGAAATAGAATAGAAATAGAGTTTGAAATTTTTGTAGTGTAACAACAATAGTTGTCATATTGCTTTAGCTGACAATGACTTTTGTACTTAGTCATTTAGTAATATTAGCAAATTTTTTGATATTCATGTCTAATCGTCCACATTATGGTTGTGTTCTTTTAATCAAGAGGTCTATAGTCAGTAAAAGCATGTGGTTTGGAGCACAGGTTAGACTTTGGAGGAGTCTGTCTTGTTAATGTTCATGAAATCAATACTGGCAGCCATTTTCTTGTTTTTGAAATGGAAAAATAAAATTGAATATAAAATTGAGATTGATCAGTATGAGGAAAATGTGTGATTCGTCCAGCCCTACAGCCCAAGCTCGTCACTATGACTATGGCTTATTCATTCTATCTTGGTTTATAGTTATTTTTTTTAAAGGTCCTATATTACACAAAATGGATTCTCATACATAGGAGTTATGTTTTGTTTCATTTACACATGTCTGAGTAATCCTAGTTTATTAGTGTCTACATCTCCAAAGCTCATAATGCTCTGTTCCACCTTGTGATGTCATGTAGTGGTAGTTTTCAAGTTAACAGCTACCTTTTACCTTGTGTTCAGTAGAGATTTCTGTTTGAGAAAAGAACTCCTAAATATGCAGGGTTTGTGTGTTAAACATGTGTGAATGAAACAAAACACATCTCCAGGTATGTTTTGATGAAGAAACAACATTATAATATAGATCAGAAAATGGCATAATATGGGCCCTGTATTGTATGTATTGCTTATACTGGACATTGACTTTGTGATTTTTGTGAGATAAATTGTTTTTCTATATACTCCACAGACAAGCTACGTCATCTTTCTGCTCCACACACATGTTCAGCCTCTCCTGTTCCCCTCTGGAGAGCAACAGACAGGTGTATGCCATCATCAGCCAATCACAGCCAGCCATACCCACCCAGGCCCCGCCCTCTCCCAGAGAAACAAAGAGAGAAGAAAAGGTTTGTCTCTCGAAATAGGTCAGATATTTAACACATTTTTATGCCTGATTTCCTTGCCATTGCAACCAATTATTGTTGTAGATAAAATGGTTGGAGTGTCTTGCCCCTTTACACATATTTTTATTCATTTATTTTTTTGTGAGATTTTAACTGGTTGCCTTCTGGTTTGTGGGCTAACATCTAATTTCCTGCACTACTGATAATAGTCACCATCAGTCACCCTTTTAATTTTGGGAACAAGTCATTAATTTTTTATTTATCTGTGAGTTTCATGCTATGTGCGACACTGATGGAAAGGGGCGGGCCTTTACCTCCTTAACCACAAGATGGACTCTGAGTGACATGAGCTCAAAGCAGCCACTGTGCATTCTGAATATAGACAGTGAATATAAAGTTAACGGAAAGAGGAAGACACAGACAGTCTTGTACGCAGTCCGTCTGCATTGGGCTGTTAGCGAAACGTGTCTGCACAAAGAACACATGGTCACTGCAACGTCTCAAACAAACAAACTCCTCTCACTGTGCCATGCGTCTTCTCGTTTGGTTGAGAACTAAAATACAACTAGATCCTCACATAGTCCAAGCCCGTCAGCCCCATAGCATCTATGTAGCATTTTTACATTTCGGTTAAGTTTATCATTTAACATCCTGGTTGACTATGGGCCGTGGGTAGCCTAAGACATACGTAGAGGTAATTCCCTAACTGATATCTAGCAATCATAATGTTAGCAGGGCCCAAAACATGTCTAGACTGCACAATAGTTATGATTAGACTAATAAAAATAAATGACAACACTTTATTTTGTTAAATGAAGATTTAAACTGCAATAAAAATGCAGTCCTTGTGGGTAGGTACTATCCCGCCAAACCAATTAATAATGAGAAAAAACATGAAAACCTATTACATGCACTAGATTATTAACATTAAAAAAATTCACTTTCACGTTCTCCACAGGACACAGCAGTTGACAGCTCGTTGTACACCGATCTGCTCCATCCTCACCCTGATGCCCTGTCTGAGGATTCCCTGTCCGCAGATGAGTATGAGTGCCCCTCTCCAGATGACATATCTCTGCCTCCGCTGGCCGAGACCCCAGAGTCCCTCCTGGTCCCGTCCGACCTGGAGGAGGGCCAGTGCTTTAGCTCCCAGCACAGCTACCGGAGTCATGCCCAATCTGAGCACAGAGAGTCCAGTGAGGCCAACCTGCACAGTGTCAACAGGTGAGGGGCAGCGAGATGAGGGAATGAAAATAGATAACTATTTACAAGGATAGATAATTGCTGCATAGATAATGCTAACTTTTTAAAATAGAAAGCAGTTATGTCCAAACTTTTTTCACCATATTGAAACTTATACCAGTGAAGGGCCACAGACTACAGAACAATGAGGTTTAACTTTCAATATAAAGTAAAGAGTAGCCAGCTGTTTTTATATGTAAATTACTTCTGTTTGTGGCATTATTTTAGTATTTATTATGCCTCAACATTGGCATTAGCGTTAGCATTGAGACAAAAGACCTACCTTTATAAAGGTTTATATGTAAAGTCTTTAACATATTGTCAGTAACATCCACCCACAACTTGCTATCCACTGCCTGACCTTTAAATATTTGTTAATTTAGCGCAAACTCCATAGAGATATAATTGGACAGGAAGTAGTGACTCTTAACAGTGAGCTAGGCGGACGCCACTGGACACAGAGCCAATTGAGATAAGGGAAGGTAAATAATTGTTAACCTGCAGATTTTTTGGTTCGGTTGGATAATTAGCCCATTATAACTTGGTCACATTTCTGAGATTTAAACAGGGATGATTTTGACAAACTACTATACTTGAGATTTGAGGAGTATCTCCAAGCTTGTTTTGAACTGACGCTGACAGGAACATAGTCAGTCAGTCCATTTGACATTTGAGCAAGGGTCAGTATGTCTTTGTTAGCTATTTAAGGTGCATGAATCTGTCCACTCTATTCAATGACTTCTTAACTGTGATATGAATGTTATATGCCCGATTTTATAAATGCTTACTTTTTGATTGTTTTTCAGGGTCAGAACTGAATCCAGCACTTCTCCAATGACCACCACTATCCGCTCCACCACTACTGAAGGAAGCAGTATTACACCGGCACAAGGCAGTTCCAACATTCCAGCCCAAACTTCAAGAACCGCTGAACCCATACCCTTGGTTCATACCCACAAGGACAAGAACTCTTCCCAAGATGTCATTTTTACAGCATCAACCCATGTATCCAAAGAAATCCCTAATTTGCACCCAGATAATAGTTTACCCAAGTCATTCCCTGTGTGCCAAAGCAGCATTCACCAAGAAATAATTAGTTTGGAAGTAACTAATCTAAGTGATCATGTTAATAGATTGGAGGATTTTGAGAAAAGCCAGTCAGATCCTATTCTGGAAGACAAAGCTGCAAATATTAAAATGTCAAAATGTAAAATTCCAAGTGTTGGCATACTTAGCAAAAATGAGCCTACAATGATCTCCCGCTCAATTCCACTCCACAAGGAAGATTTGGGACATAACCCTGATTCACATTATGTAAAATCATCTACAGATGGTCAAAGTACAGATTCAAGCAAGGGTTCTCATGACAAAAATGCAGCAGCGGTATCATTAGCTAGCATTGCCACAACAATTGTCAGAGAATCTGTTTATTCCCAATCATCTATGACTCCTAAAAGCTCGATGCAAGGTGTCATCAGTCCTACATCAGAAGAAATCTTGTCCACCAAATCTTCTCACCACCAAGATGTCACTGAAGACCATGGACCAAGCATCGATTATAAGGATGAACTGATAAACCAAAATGAGAAATTCAAGAAATCTCCCCATCCTGAAAGCTTTGACGATAACTTTGCCTCTTCTACCCAAGAATCAGACAGCATAAGCCATTTGAATCCATCCAGTAACACGACCACTAATACTAAGCAGAACCATCACCAGACTTCCACCCAGCAGTGTGTGCATGATTCCAGCTTTAGCGCTCAACTTGGTGCCCCCCCACTGCCCGAAGCAAAGGTCCAAGCTTTGCCTCAGCAAGCTAACATGCATGTCACCCCCACTTTTCCCTCCCATCAGCTACTACTAACTCCAGACCAAGACCCAGACATTTGTCAACCCTGCACAATCCGCGAGGAGATCAGACTAACTCCACAAATTAAGGGACCGTCCGTATCCCCACATGCCCGTGATGAGTGTTCCTGCTCCACCAAACCTGTGTCTAAAGCCACCGTCATGGGGGGCTCTCCAGTGACGCTGGAGGTGGAGGTGACAGGACAGCCAGAGCCCACGCTCACCTGGTGGGTAGCGTACAACCAGCTTCACAAATATACATGAAATGCATTCACCGTGTTTGTTGCACGTATAGTTAATTATTCAATAAGAGAGTTACTAGGGACAGTGTAGTATTATTATAAACTTAATCGGTGGTTTAATGGAATCCTGCCCACTTCAAAAGTCTGCTCTGGTTTCGGAAGTAAATTTCTCATTAATTTTTTCCATTGACTTTTTGAAAAAAGCACGACTGAGATCAGCTATGTGGTAACTAATATCCATAACGCGGTTGTTTAAAGTCCAAAAAGCATGTTTAAAACATAAGCTAGCCTTTTTTACATAAAAATGCATACAATTTTTGTGGTCATTAGTTACCACATAGCTGATTAACCCTTATTATTTGGAACTGGAGTACAACATAGAACCACACTTGATGTCAAATATAGTGGAGTAAAGCATAAAAATAAAAAGTATCCGTTGTAATTTAATAAAGTCGAGTACAGATCACAAAAAAAATCTATTGAAGTAGGCTACAGTAGAACTTAACTGGCCTACAGTACTTCAAATTTGTTTCCACCACTTTTAAACAGAGATGTTCACTCCCTAAAATGTACAATTGACACTTTTGATGATGAAGTACCAAGGTATGGCCAGTTATTCAGTCTGTGTAGCTAAAACATGTCATAATTGTATCTTTTGATTTTTTTGTGAGATGATTTAAATGACTAAGAAGACTGGGAAAGTATCCTTTCAGCCCCATGACATACCAGCAATAATATTAAAATGACTTTGTCCACAGGAAATTGTAGGCAGAGACATTTAATAAGATACAAATGTCAAAAGGAAATTGTTTGTAGGATGAGAGATGTAAGCCCCGGCAGGTCCTGGCAGTCAAATTTTGTATGTCATGTTTGTTTGTTTATTGAGGCCTATCATATTCAGATCAAACTAAATAGCTAATGGTATGTTTTGGCCAGTAGTAGATATTCCTTTTTAAATATTATGACTATAATTAAAATAAAATAAAAACCACATTATATAATAAAAATCAGCGATAAGCAAAAATATGATCATTCAAGATGCTTTTACAGAACATTTTGTTTTTCACTAGTTTTGCCGTGTGCTAACTGTAGAACACTGAGTTTGCATGTTATCAAAATCGCCATAAACTACTGGTTACTTTGCTTTCTGCTAACATACCCTACTACAGGAGTAGCGTATATAACAAAATAACACATTGCTGTTTAAAACTTTCTTTTCCTACTCACACCCCTCATATTATCTGTCTGGTGACCATTTACAATAGAATGCATTGTTTGCCATAAATCTACCTAATAGATTTACTGTGCAAGGTGCTGCTGTCTATAAGATTTTACAGGAGGGGGCTGTGCTGCGCTATCTGACTTATTGTCGTAATGGTCGCTCCAGGTGTAAAGATGACAGAGGGGAGGAAGAACTTGATGCCATAGCTGGAAACCAAAGCTGTGAAGAGGAGAGAGTGCTGGACGGAGCTCTGTGTGAAGCCTGGCTGACAGCTGGAGCCAATCAAGACAAAAACAGCACAGATGATGATGAGGGGGAAGACAGAGGACTCATGGCAGAGGTTTATGACATTATCATGGCCGACTGGCAGACCTGGTTTGGTACACTGTGTTTCCTGCTTTGGTTGCTCTTTTTAATTATCGTTTGAATGCATTCTATTAAGTTGATTTGATTAAACATAAATATAAGCTATTAAGACCTAATGTTATAAATGTTTTGTAGGTTATTTTGTTCGGATATCCTACTCTGATAATTTTTTGTTTTGTATTTGTCCATTTGCTTGGATATTTTAATCACTCCACATTTAAAGCCACAGTATGTAACTTTTTAGCCAAAATAGTGTTTTTTTTGTTTTTTAATGTTTAAATGTCTGTTAATTTTGGTTGCGTCCTTAGTGTGAGCAGGCTTGTATCTCTACAAACCTGACGCTATAATCTTTCACGGTATAGCATAAAACCTATCTATCTCCACAGAGAATGTTCCAAAGTATGGTTTTAATGTTCTATTTCCAAGGAATCATGGGACACCCCCAGAAAGTTACATACTGTACCTTTAAAGTATAGCCTACAAAACAGTATAGTAATAAAAATATGAATATATTTGGTGTTTGTTCCCATGATAGTTCTGCATGACATTTTACCTGGTGTAAATTTGAAGAGTTACCTCGTTTTTTTTTGTGTAATGTAGCCAAGCCAAGTGAATGAAATAAAAAAATAAAGAAAAACAAGGCCCACTTTTTCAGTTTTCAAAGTATAATAAGAAACGCAGCTTGCCTTATTTTCATAGTTTTTGGTGAAACATCCTATTTCTTTCATGACACATAAAAAACAAAGAGCTTGAATAGCCTACACCTGACTCTAATAGAGCTTAAGGACAAACCGTGAGTCTGACCCAACCATGGTAAGTGGTACTGGAGACAATATTGGGTAAAAATAAACACAGCACAATGCAATTTATTACTAAATCATAGTTATTATTTATATTGTGTATCCAACCTTATGTTTTGAAAGACGTGCGTTTTACTAGCTAGTTTTTATAAGTTGTTGGCTCAATATAACCTAATGCTAGCTAACTTTGAGAGCTCACATGAGCGCGCGCATGGAGCGAAGACGGTACTAAATATTATTGCTAATGCCCACCTCCGAGCTTCGATGGATTAAGGGTCACATTTAAAAAAAAAAAAAATATGCGGGCGCCACGAGAATAAAGTCGTAGAATTTCGACATTAAAGTCTTGATTTCCAAGGCGTTTATACCTGTTTATTGTTGCATTTGAACAACACGTACTTCTCCCAGGTGAGTAAAAAGGTGAGTGGATTCTGTTTTATTAATATCACATGCTAATGGACCGTTACCGCTATGTTTAAATAAATAGAGAAAGAAAGTAGGCTACATAAGTCAATGCAAGCTTAGAAATAGCACACCAATATAATATCAAAATATCATTAACGTAATATTGCAATTTTTCTAGTTCTATCATGGAGCATAGCCAGATTCAGACACAGCTTGATGCTTCTGAAAGATGGTGCAATCGCAGGTCTATGAATAGCAATGGTTAACAGAATAGTGACAGAAGAAACAGAAAATTATAGTATTGCTGTGTTTTAATACAGATGGTGGGTTGCTCAAATTAATGTCAAAATGCAAAATTTTGTTGTAATACAGTGAGTTCTTGGGTCTAGTCAATAATAGAAATGTTAAGGTTCAACATTTGTGAATTTACCTGTTGGGTATATTTCATGGCAAAGTACAATGTAATGTAATAGAAATGATCCTCACAAATGTGTATTTGTGTGCCTCTTTTGACACAAGTCTTCAGCTATTTTTGCTGCAAATTATTGTGAAATTTGAATTTGATTAAAAAATGTTTTGCTCTTTGTCTTCATATTGAAAAGCGTGAGCTACTGTGTCCATATAATTTCAATCAATAAAGCTTGTCTAAGTCTAAGATATCCGGGCATACTTTCTTCTAATGACATACCATCTGACATCAGGCTAAATAACTATTACAGAGTCTTGTGAGGTAAGTGTACATAACTTTGGATAATTTGTCTAAAATGCCTTCCCTGTTCTCCCACGATCCCCCACAGGTTCAGTTGGTGCCGACCAATGGGCTGCCCTGCTGGCGGTGATGTCACGGGCGTATAAAACCCCCCATGGCCCCAGTGCCGCCTCTGAGCAGACTCAGCGTTCCCGGCCTGGACGCCTCGGCTGGAGGGACTGCTGTCAGGAGGAAAAACAAAACTACACCTTCCCTGTAGTTTTGTTTTTTTCTTTGGGGTTCCTACGAGGCGCCACTCTTCTCATTTGGGATATTCTGACCACCATTTCGGATAGAGACCCACTTCCTGAAGTCAGCCCTCCTCTGGGCATCCCCCCGGCATCCTTGTACTGACAAGTAAGTGTCAAAATGCAGTGATTGACATGTGACACCTGACTGACACCTCTACTTGTGATCGAAACCAATCTCATTCTCATAACTTTGCTAATACGCTCTCATCTTTTCAAACATTTCGGAGACTTCTATTTCCGCTTTTTGTCTGTGAAGGTTAAAATGGGACGTCCCAGAATAGCCGCTGATAGCATTAGCGCGGCCCGTCAGCTGGGGGGCCATGGCTTTTTAAGGGAATCAACAGGCAGGGAGCTATCAGTTGCTCCTCCAGCTATGTGGCACATGGTGGTTGTCAATCACAGGGATGTGTGGGAGGGGGGCTGTGTGGGGGGTATTTTTAGGGTCTGGTGTCCTGGCTTAGATAAACCAGGTTGTTACATGATCCCCAACTGGGACAATGAGAAAGAGCAGTACTTACAGGAAATGAGGATTTCAAATTTTCGATCCATGAACTTACTGCACCATGTTTAAGTTTAGTATTTAAATGGTGTTTTTGTTAGATAATGGTCTTAGATGAGGCTACAATTTATAGTCATTTATATTAGCACCAATGATGTTTGTAAATTTAAACCTACTAAATAATTACTTTTATGTGTTGCAATTGTAAAGTGCCGTAAAATAATCAGGAAATCAGATTAAAGCAAATTTACTTCAAATTTTAACTTTATATAAATAATAATCTTTTACACAATTAAACCATAACTTTTTGTATAGAAATTTGGCTAACACACTCTTCTCTAAATACTACAATACACCTAGATATCGCACAAAACAAGTTGCTAATGTGGAAAAGACTGTATTGACATTAGCTGGTGATCTGTTTGAGTGGGTCAACCATCTTGTCAGTGTTCAAAATGGCAACCTGACCTTAACCACTGTGTTTAATGAGAAAGATAGTCACTGAAATGATATAAAGAAGCAATAGAAGTTAAATGTCAGTTTTTTGAAGGAAAAACATGATCTCATATTTTAGTGATGATTAAAAACTACTATCTGGGATCCATTATTGCTACTGCCAACTGCCCTTTATAGCTTTGTCCCACAAAATGAGTTTGTTAGTTACTACAGTAGTTCATGAATGGTACTGAAAAAGAAATAACAAAAATACATTTAATACATAGATACAATACATTTAAACCTAAATAATAGATAATGTTGTCATGTATTCATAAGAAGCTGAATCACTTGAGCCTATCCCTGCACCTAAAGGCTTTCAATGGGGAACTCCATTAGCTAAAAAATTCGCATTTGTCATAGGCCAGCCATTCCAAACCTGTGGGTCAAACCCAAATTTAGGTCCCCAAAGATTTTCAGGGGGTCTCTTGAGGTTCAAATTAGATTTCATGATTTTTAATGAAGGCAAGGCATAGGCATTGAGCCTGAGAAGCATTTTCTAATGTTTACTTTTCTATAAGATCTTTATTAACCAGATAATAATCATAGCTTCTCAAGTAGGAGAAGTTAGAAAGAATCTGCATGTAAAATAAAGGTCGTATAGCCATTACAATAATGACAATACCATTGTGAACCGTTACATATCAGATTACAAGTTAATATGGTTCATTGCATTGTTTTGGTGCAGCAAGTCAGGAAGGAACTATATACCAATAATACCATGATTATGAGTTTCATTTTAGTGCAGTCAACAAAAAGAAATTACTTCTAAAAACTTCTTTCTTACAATTTGGCATATTTACACTGTAATTACAGATGTTCAATAGTATGCACTGTAAGCATTTTTCCTTGGAGAGGTTATGGCTACACCAAAAACAGTTCTTGTCCTGTTAAAACAGCATTATTGTGACATTGAATATACTTTTAGACAAAGTCTAAACCGAGACCAAAATCAAACCTTTTTACAAAGAACAAATAAAAACAAAAACAAAAAAACTGTTCAATGGAGAATCTTAGCCTTATTATAACAAATAATGTTTCTTGCTATGTTGATATTCACCGTTTTCTGAAACTTACCGTGGGCGCTGCCATCATTATTCGGGTTGTATTATTTTGCATGGTGATGCCGATTTTGACAGCAAATAAGTTCTATACATAATACAAAGCTGTTTTAGGCCTCCCAGAGAATTGGTGCATTGTTGATTTGTTGGTGCACATGAACATAGAACATTTTACACACACACACACACACACACATTTTAGCGACAAAACTTTTCTCAAATTCTCAATTGAAATGAAGTGCCACCACAAAGAAAGTGCAGTTTAGTAGCATTGTTTGTTGTATTGTGAATAGAGATCGACCGATATGGGTTTCTCTATGGCCGATATCGATACAGAGAAACCAATGGCTCTGATGATATTTTTTGGGCCAGTACGGTATGTAGGGCCGATTTAGACTGTTTTCCTCAAATTATGCCATTTAAGTCTACTCACCACAGATCCTTTTTACTACAAACCTATAACTCTCTAATTGTGAGTCCACTATTTGGCCGAATAACACAAATAAATACTTTCAGGTCAGTAGTTGACTATAGAGGTAGTTATTGCATGGCATCATCATTAGTGCCAACTTTCACATGTGCTTTTATTGTACTGCTGCCCCTCCATTGTGTTTCCTGTTGGGTCTAAGGTGATGGAACCTCTCAGGTTGTGGCCCTTTTGTTTAGCAGCTGTTAGCCACATGTGGGCCAATCACAGCCATGCAACGGCAATAACCAATTAGGTGACAGATGTGACCAAGGCCTCGCATCTGTCAGCCAATCAGAGCTAAACAGCAAAATAAAATCTAGTAAGAGGGTGTAAGGTCAAACCAGATCTCTTCACTATAGAGAGGAGCTGGTGAAAACCAACTTTTTATATGGATTATTAGCTGTTTTATATTTATTTAAATGTTATACTCTTTTAATACCTAATTTTGTACATTTTAATACCTATAACTCATCAGCCAATCAGGTAAGATGCACATTTTCATAATTTAAGATGATTTCAAATGATTTTAGTTGTGATTTGGGGCTTATCGTTGGAAAAAGCTGTTTTGATTGGTAAGATATGTGTTTGTTGTGATGTTAAAATTTTGCAAATAGATTTAGGTATGGAAGGTTTGGCTACTGGTATGTTAAATTTGCTTTCACAATAGATGCTGGTTCTGGAGTTATGTAATGTTCTGAAAAGGTATCCTATATTGTTAAGATTATATTTGATCTTTGCTGGAGGTGCTAATGGTCAATGACAGAGGTGCTAATGGTCAATGACAGAATTATGCTATTTTGCTATGACTTGAAATCTGTATAAAATGATTTGAGTTATTGGTAAATTTTCAGTTTCAACTCTCTGCTGTGTTTTGGTGGACTTGTTGGTTCTATTTCACATTTGTTGCCTAATTGTTGGAACCATGAAAGGTTAATAGTTGTCATCTTTGCGTTAGTACATTTGAAGACTAAAATATCAATGATAAGACTAAACTATACCAAATGGGAAAACACTGTAGAAAGGAGTGCTTGTCATTGCCTGATTTGGTACAGTAATCGTACTTGGGACAAACTGTTATACTGCTTGATCCTAGTCATCAAAAAATAAGTATTGATACTGTCCTCAAATGTAAACAGCCAACGTTGATGATCAAGACCAAATCATAATTTTTCTTTCTCTTGCGTTTTGTTGTTTTGTTTCTCTTATCTCTGTGATATATACATTTAAATTGAGCACAGTTTGGGGCTACAGTGGACAGAACACATAATTAACATGTTTAAAAAGAGTTAAACAAGTTCTAAGAAAAAGGTGCCACATTGGACCAGGCACCAATTTGGGCAGTGAAAAAAATTGTACAATACTAAAAGGAATTCCTGCATGATTTTAGGTGACTTGCACTTAGAATATTAACAGGGCTCCAGAGTGCAACCAATTTGGGCCCAACATATGCCAAAAATTTTGTCTGGTGAGACGAAATATTTTTCCTTGGGCGCACCAGTGCACCTGACAGATCCTCATCAGATCACTTCTCCTCATTTGAACAGTGCATTAAATAGTATAGAATACTTGATTGTTTTAATTGACAACTAAAAAGAAAAAGCATGAATTCACTCACTCTCTCCTCATTTCTGACTAGATGCTAAAGCCAGTCGGAGCTGCGGCCAATGCGCTCAGTCAGAGCTAAATGCACTGCACAGATCACAAGTTTGGCTTTTTCATCTATTTATGAATGAGACACTGTATTTACCTACCATTGTGTGTTTAGTTACTTAAATGAGGCTGCTGTTGCCCGAGGTGAAAAAGAAAATAAATGTATTGAAATTCACTCTGCACTTACTATAGTGAACTGTAAAGATCCTTAAAAGCACAGATCTCTCACTCTGACTGTTTTTTTTAATTTATTTAATAGCTTTTATTGATAGCTTTTATTAATTAAACTTCATAGGCTTCAACTCATTCTGTTTTAACTTAAAGAAAAAGTAAATTCTTAATGTTATTTGATCAAATAAACAACTTTGAATAGATAAAACTAGTCATTATTTAAATATTACTTCCTTTATTTTTTTTCTTTAATAAGTGTGTAAGTATAGAGAATGAATTGTATATAAGGGTAAAAGTGACAAACCAAGTATTTATTTAGCCTTTACTGCTGAAGCGATTTTTAGGACAATATATTACAATGGCTTAAACAAGTGGTGGGTTTTGGTGCCCCCAAATCATGTTCTGGCGCACCCAGATGAAACTCTTAGTCTGGAGCCCTGATGCATTTACTGTAGATTTGATTAGTTTTTTACTACTCCAGGTTTAAAGAAGTAGTAAAATAGGACTAAACCAAGTGGTCAAAACCAGGTTCAAAACAGGACTAATATAGGACAAAGGTATTAAACCAGAACTAAACCAGGTACAGTTTAACACAATGGACATGGGACAAAAACAAGTCCACGCTAGGACTTAAAGCATGTAGAACAAGTCTAAACCAGGAAATCAGGACTGATAAAGGTCAGAACCAGGACTACACCAGATCTAAGGACTACACAGTGTTTAAACCAGAAGTAAACCAAGACTAAATCAGTATTAAATCATGACTAAATCAGATGTAAACCAGGTACAAAAGTTTAAGAAACACTAGTCTAGATTATTTGATAGATTTAAATGTAATGGCTAGTTTTAACTTTACATGTTCTTCTAAATCCAAGCTAAACTATGTGTTAAAAGGGTTATAAAATGAAATCTTACCCCACCCCATAATGCTTTCAAACCAGAAATCTGTTGTTAGATTATACATTATAGGCCTTATGGGTCATGTAAACATATGTGTAATGTCCTGAGCAGTATTTAATCTAAATTGAAAAACTGTGGTACTGGCTAACGTTCTGGCTATATATCTATAACATTTTGTAAATAAATATAAATTACGAAATAAACTTGGCAGAGAGTAAGTGATGCTAAAATGTGAGGGGTCAGAGCAGTGGTGCGGGACAGGTGCTTTAATCTGCTCTGAAGACCCCAGGATCAACTTCTCATCTACCAGGGACACTGGGCCAGACACTGCTAAAAATAGAGCAGGAGATCAAACCTGTACCCCAGCCAGACTCACTGTCGTTGAGTGGAGAGATAACAACAGCAGGCAGGAAGTGTCACGGAAAGGTTCATGTCAGGGTTAAGTTGACAGCATGGAATTTTAGCTTTGTTAAGAATGTTATAATGTTAGATTATAAAGGTGCAATATGTAACTTCTCTGGGGTAGAGTGTGCCATGTAGTTGTGTCTGTGGCACACACTGTATAAAGAAGTGAACCAAGTGAGAAGTGGACCAAATTAGTGTGACATCACCCATAGCGGGTGACGTCACACTGACTGGGCTCCAGTCAGTTATATGGGTGAATTTGGAACCACATATGTAATTCATAGCAACCAAAAGAGCAAATTCAGAGTGAGGCTGTTAAAGGTAACAACCCTTGCCCTTCGCAGCATTGTCAATCAAACCTGTAGCTAATGCTAATGCAAGATAGTGTTGCCATACTGTAGAACATTCCAATCCTGGTAAAGCAATAGCATTTAAATGGAAACAACAATGTAACAGAGCCAATACCAGAAAAGTTACACAGTGCAACTTTACAGTCTGTATGGCTTTGTGAGTTTTAAGCATGTTGCAGTGTTGTTTTCTCATTAAAAATATCTGGCTTTATTTATGTGTGTTCGAGAAATCCTGTATTTTTTAACTGTCCGCATCTTCAGAATTTCTAATCTGATGCTAATCCAGAAGTGTTCTGTGTTTTTAAAGTTCTATTTTAGCATATGTTGTTTTGATGTTGGTTCACAATGAATCAATCTTTAGTTCACCAGCAGCTGTGCCATTTTTGCCTTATGTATGCTGTTATTTTAGGTTATACATGTTTGAAATACCAATGTGTTGGTACCAATAAGTAGTTTGAAATCTGAATAATACTATATATAATTTGTAAATGTTGTTTAAAGAGCAGTTTTTCTAGGCTGGTTTGAAGTAGAATTGCAAAGTTGAATATTGCTAACAATATTGCTAACAATTTTATAATAAGATATATCAATACAACATCTTTATCTAATGAGTATTGAAAAAAAAAAACTTAAAAAACTGTTTTACAGCTTATAAATGATTGATTTTTTTTTTCCATCTGTTACTATACATGCCTAGACTTGCAAACACCATATCACAATTTGGATTGAAATAGAACTAACCATGACCAGGACTATCAAACTAAATCAAGAGTGTGACCACAGCCTTTGACTCTGTTCCAATTATACAACGCAACAAACTAGTTTAATTTAATATCAAACTTGTTTTACATTTCTAATATTGATTTTGTTATACACTAGCACATCTGGTATTAGTTGACTAATCATTTGATTTATAAGTAGAGACGTTAGTGAGTTATATGCAGATTTGGGATTTTTTGGGGTATTTATATGTAAAAAGGCAGATTAAACATTTATATTTCTATAAATATATGTGTATTTATATAAATACATTGTTTCCTAGCACTTTTTTGCAGTTGAGTGCAGTTTGGGTCAGATACATAGAGAACTTTTGCCATGCCCCCTATTGGTCGACTAAAGACATGTCCTGCTGATTGAATTTAGTAGCAGTAGGAGCAGTATTTGAAGCTCTGTTTTTGATATATCGCTAAATCATTTTGTCATGCATCTTAAGTTTCTCATGTAAACTATCACCGTTGTTGCATTGAACTGTATTGAACCATATGTCTGACGCGTGTTGTTGTTCCCCGCAGGGTGCCATCACCATGACGACACAAGCGCCCACTTTCACACAGCCGCTACAGAGCGTC
>KN484615.1:62028-78156 GCA_000787095.1 Periophthalmodon schlosseri
GAAGCCGGCACTGTCACCACGTCTTGCTACCTGCTTGTTAAAGGTAGGAAAAATGCATTACAAACATGTCCCAAATGTCCACAGAGATGCATACATTTGTCACAGTATATTGTAGGGCAAATATGTAATTGCAATTATTAGATTTTGGTTTTTTTTATATTTTAATAGTTGGGTTCTGTTCATTTTAATGTCCAGAAGCATTAACATAGAGATAAAACTGAAATACGAACTGATAATTTAATACAAGAATCACACGTATTTCTGAACACGTAAAAAACTTAAATAATTTTCAGTATTTCCAATTTGCAAATTGCGACCATTCAAATTGCAAATCTTGCAGCCCTTCTATATTGTCAGACTCTTGAATGAGTGCTTAATTTAGTCTTTAACATCTTAAATCTCCATTGTCTTAAGTTAAAATTCTCTTCTTTTTTCTAGTTTCTGAAGAAATTGAGAGCAGGGAAGAAATTACTGTCACTCACGCCGGAATTTCACAGGAGAAAACGTAAGTAGCAAAATAAAGCACATAAACCTCTGCAATAACGAATATTCAGATGTTAATTTGGGGTTTTCTCAGTGTTTCCATGGAAACAAAGGAACAAACCGTGACTGAAGTGGTCAGCACTGGCGAAGCAGCTGCTCCCTACTTCATCAAGAAACCAAGCGTTCAGAAGCTGGTAGAAGGAGGCAGCGTTGTGTTCGACTGCCAGATTGGAGGAAACCCCAAACCTCACATCATCTGGAAGAAAAGTGGTGTGCCCCTTACAACTGGATACAGGTAAAGTGCCTGATTAAAAAAGATGAAGCTTTTTGAAAATGTATGTCACTTAACTGTTTTGTTTTTATTCACAAATTAGGTATAAAGTTGCTTACAAGAAAGAGACTGGCGAATGCCGATTGGAGATCTCAATGACCTTTGCTGATGATGCTGGAGAGTATTCAGTTTATGCCAAGAACCCACATGGAGAAGCTTCAGCAGTTGCTATTTTGATGGAAGAAGGTATTGTATTTGAAATTGTTGTACAAAGTTTATAGTTCAAGTTATTAACCCTTGGATGGAAAAAATGCTAACTTTTTTTGTCTTTTTCCCTTTTCAGAGCAATATGAAAGCTACATGAAACAGCAGGACGTGACATATAAGACAGAAGTGACAGCAGCTGTGGTGCAGGAGCCCACGGTGGTCGTGAGTCAACATGAGATGGAGCAGAGGAGGATGACCACTCCAATGAGCTTCATATCTGAAACGGTACCGCTTACAAAGATAAATCACATTGAAAAGATAGATTTTGTTTTCTACATGCAGCATTCTCTCTTGCAGGAATTTATGGTGTCTTCCTTTGAGGAAAGGATCATCCAGGAGATTGAGCTGCGTATTATGAGGATTTCTTACATGGAGCTGGTGATTAAAGACGGGGAGGAGATGGTGACGGTCGCTGAACACGAGGCTGTGCAGCCTGTCTTTGACACTCCTGTCAAAAACTACAGGATTGTGGATGGAATGGGAGTCACTTTCCACTGCAAGATGTCAGGAAATCCTCTGCCCAAGGTATTTCAGAACACAGAGCTTAAGCAATTACTACTTATTTTACTCATGCATGTTAAAAAACTACTTTCTTGTTTCCAGATTGTGTGGTTCAAAGATGGGCAGCGTATCAGTCCTGGAGGACGTCATCAGATGGAGGTTCTTCAGGATGGCCGTGCCAGTCTGCGCCTCTCTGTTGTTCTCCCTGAGGATGAAGGTGTCTACACAGCTTTTGCCAGCAACATGAAGGGAAATGCTGTCAGCTCTGGAAAACTCTATGTGGAGCCCTCTGGAGTTGTAACTCCTCAGAGATATACTCCACAGCCTGCCATGCAGAGAATCAGGTAAGGATTTAGTGACAGCTGTCAGTGAATCTATAACAAATGATTCAGCGGTGTATAAATATTTGCTTTTACTAAATATTTATATGTGTCCTTTCAGGTCTACGTCTCCTCGCTCACTGAGCCGCTCACCTGGCCGCTCCCCTAGCCGCTCCCCTGGACGTTCTCCTGCCCGTAGGCTCGAGGAGACCGACGAAGCTCAACTAGAGAGACTCTACAAGCCTGTCTTTGTGATGAAGCCCACCTCCATTAAATGCTCTGAGGGACAAACTGCAAGGTTTGACCTCAAGGTTGTTGGCCGACCAATGCCAGAGACATACTGGTTCCACAATGGTAAGAGAAAAACAAAACTCTGTGTTTTAACAAATTAGAGATTAGATTCTAACATGTCTTTTTTTCTATCCAGGACAACAAGTGGTAAATGACTACACCCACAAGATAGTTATCAAAGAGGATGGTATTCAATCCTTGATCATTGTTCCTGCAATGCCAAAAGACTCTGGAGAATGGACTGTTGTCGCTCAGAACAGAGCTGGACGCACCACAGTCTCTGTTAACCTTACAGTAGAAGGTAGATTATTAAAAACGTTTAATCTCTTTATCACCCAATTTACTTGTTTTTAATCATGTGACCTTATATGACCTTTTTGTCCAAAGCTCGTGAAAGCCTTGCCCGTCCTCAGTTTGTGGAGAAGCTGAAGAACATCACAGTCAAACAGGGCACTCTGGTTGAACTGGCTGTCAAAGCCATTGGAAACCCGCTTCCAGATATTGTGTGGCTGAAGAACAGTGACATCATCAGCCCGCACAAGCACCCACAGATCAGGTACTACATCTTTCCAATCACTGAATACTAGCGCTATCTGTGACCTCGTTCTTTTAACTCTATTGTTTTTAACTGTAGGATTGAGGGCACCAAAGGAGAGGCAAAATTCCAGATTCCTACAGCTGTCCCCACAGACAGTGCCTGGTACACCGCCACAGCCATCAATAAAGCGGGCAGAGACACCACCCGCTGTAGAGTCAATGTGGAAGTTGACTTTGCTGCACCTCAGACTGAGAGGAAGCTCATTGTCACCAGGGGAACCTACAAAGCAAAAGAGATTGCTGCGCCAGAGCTGGAGCCCCTTCACCAGCGCTATGGCCAAGATCAGTGGGAAGAGGGTGACCTTTATGATAAGGAAAAGCAGCAGAAACCACAATTCAAGAAGAAACTTACTTCTATCAGGATGAAGCGCTTCGGTCCAGCCCACTTTGAATGCAGGTTGACCCCCATTGGAGACCCCACCATGGTGGTAGAGTGGCTTCATGACGGCAAACCTCTCGCTGCTGCAAACAGGCTGAGAATGGTCAATGAGTTCGGATACTGCAGCCTTGACTACGAGGTTGCTTACGCCAGAGACAGTGGTGTCATCACATGCAGAGCCACTAACAAATTTGGAGTCGACCAGACTTCTGCAACACTGATTGTCAAAGATGAAAAAGGCCTGGTTGAGGATTCCCAACTTCCAGAGGGCAGAAAAGGCACCAGAGTGGAAGATATTGAACGCTTTGCTCATGAAGGAGGTCCAGCGGGAGTCAGCGGTGACGAAGAATCTGAAAAAACCAAACCTGAAATCGTCCTCCTCCCTGAACCAGCCCGTGTAGTTGAAGGAGAAATTGCCCGTTTCCGCTGCAGAGTCACCGGCTACCCAGCACCCAAAGTCAACTGGTACCTCAATGGCCAGCTCATCCGCAAAAGCAAGAGGTACAGACTACGTTATGACGGTATCTACTATCTGGAGATTGTCGATATCAAGTCATATGACGCAGGTGAGGTCAGAGTGGTCGCCGATAACCCTCTTGGCACAACCGAGCACACGGTGAAACTGGAAATAACCCAGAAGGAAGACTTTAGATCCGTCCTTCGCCGTGCCCCCGAAGCCAAAGCCACAGAGGCCCTGCATGAAGTTGGAAAAATGAGCTTCGATGTAGTCAAAACGGACAGGGCAAGCGAGGCTGCACAAGACAGGGAAGTGGTCAAACTGAGGAAAACTCAGAGAATTGTTCACGAGAAGACATCAGAGGAGACAGAGGAGCTCAAGAGCAAATTTAAGCGCAGGACCGAAGAAGGTTTCTACGAATCCATCTCAGCCGTGGAGTCGAAGAGCCGCAAAAGGGACGAGTCTTATGAAGAACTGCTGAAGAAGACCAAAGACGAGCTCCTGCATCACCTGAAAGAGAAGGAAGAGGAGGAGAGAAGGAGGCTAGAGGAGCAGGGACAGGTCACCATCCCCACATTCAAACCTGATAGAATCCAATTGTCCCCGTCGATGGAAGCACCCAAGATCATTGAGCGCATCAAGAGCCAGACGGTCAGTCCCATGGAGGAGGTGCGTTTCCGGCTGAGGGTGGTGGGAAGACCTGACCCAGAGTGCCAGTGGTTCAAGAATGGAATTCCCCTGGAGAAGTCCGACCGGATCTACTGGTACTGGACTGAAGACCATGTATGCGAGCTGGTCATCAGGGACTGCACCGTGGAGGACTCCGCCAGCATCATGGTCAAAGCAGCCAATGTCGCAGGGGAGTCGTCCAGCCATGCCTTCCTTTTGGTGCAAGGTATGGCTGCTTTTTATGCTGAAGTTCTTGAAATCTAGTAAAACAGTAGTAATAGTAGTAGTAATCTGATGACTTTATACATTACAAAATCTTTCATTATCTAAAGTATGAAGCAACTAACAGTTTTTTAAAAGCTGATTTTTGGTTCCAGACAAGTGTTATTATACACATAAAATACAATAAACTTCAACTGCAATTTCATTTAAATAGAATAAATGTTTTATAAATGTTTGTCACAGTTGATGGGAAATAAAATAATAATAATCTTTCATTTACTTGTTTCTGTTTAAGCTAAGGCAGCTATAAACTTCACCCAACACCTGGAAGATGCCAGCGCAAATGAGAAGGACACCATGGTGACTTTTGAGTGTGAGACCAACGAGCCTTTCGTCAAAGTGAAATGGCTGAAAAACAACATGGAGATCTTCTCTGGAGACAAGTACAGGATGCACTCGGACAGAAAGGTGCACTTCCTGTCTGTGCTTGTCATTGAACTCCAGGATGACGCTGAATATAGCTGTGTTGTTGTGGATGACGAGACCATTAGAACCACTGCAAGACTTCATGTTGAGGGTAATTATTCACAAACAGAACCAAATGTTAGTGCTGCATCTTGATTAAAGGGCCTATATTATGTACATTTTAATCTATGTTACAATGTTGTATCCTCATCAGAAACATACCTGGAGTTGTTTCATTTACACAAATTCTGCATATTTAGGCTGTGTTCTTCTGTAAAGCTAAAAACACTCATTAAGTGGTAATACAGTAAATGCTCCATTGTTGCTCCATACACCTTCAGTAGAATGATTTTAATCATTTCAGTCCTGGGTTTGCCTAACTTACAGCTATTGTTTTATTGAAACTGCTTCATTCCTCAGTGCACCAGCAGATATTAGAGACTTTCTACTTACAATCTCTGAACAAGAGGTAAAACTAAAATCTATATATTTTTAAAAGGCAACAATTTAAGATTATTATTGTGAAATGTAAAGTAAATCAGTTCAATCAGGCTAATAAATAGCTCAAACTACCACTTTGACATCACAAGGTGGAACAGAGCATTTTGAGCTTTGGAGATGTAGGCAGTCTAATAATGCAGGATTACTCAAACATGTGTGAATGAAACAAAACACAACTCCAGGTATGTTTTTGATGAGTTAACAACATTCCTATACTACTAAACGTACCTGAGTCAGTTTTGTTTAATATAGGACCTTTAATAATTATTTTATTTCTCAATCAGGTGCTGCACTTGAGATGATTAAGCCAATGGAGAGCATTGAAGTGCCCGAGACCTACGCTGGAGAGTTCGAGGTGGAGGTGTCCCGTGAAGATGTTGAAGGGACATGGTTCTTTGGAGAAAAGGAGCTGTCCCCCAGCAGCAAACACGTCATGACATCACGCAGAGGGAGACACACTCTGTCTGTGAAAGATGTAAAGAAGCAGGACCAGGGAAAATATACCTTTGTGTGTGGAGATCTGAAGACCAGCGCCTCCCTCAAGATGAAAGGTACGGAAATTGACTTAGGCTTTATTGTCCTCAAAGTATTACTAAGACGAAGACGGACATTCAGTCATTTCTAATCGTCAATAGGCTATGGCCTTTTTAATCAAAAGGTCCACAACCAATCCCCCTGTCAGTATAAGCATGTGGTTTAGAGCAGTAGAGTTCAGACTTTAGGGGATAAAATATGACAAATATTTGTATTCCTCTGCATTTCTTATGTTTAGGAAATATGCAAAGCCATTTAAATTTGTTTTAAACAGACAAAATAAAATCTGCTTAAAAATGTTAATTGGTCAATAACGAGGGAAATGATCTTAATTTTGCCAAGCCCTTCATCTTGTCATTGGTTTGATCCTTTTGAATTTACTGACTTTAATAATAACAATGTTCTGTTCACACATTCAGTTCGCCCTGTGACACTGATGCAGCCCCTGAGTGACCTCACTGTGTGCGAGGGCGACATCGCGCAGTTGGAGGTACGTTTCTCCCAGGAGAACGTGGAGGGCACCTGGATGAAGAATGGCCAGGCCCTCTCTGCTTCAGACCGCGTGCACATTGTCATCGACAAAGTGATCCACAAGCTGCTGGTGGAGAACGTCAACAGAGAGGACGCAGCTCAGTACTCCTTTGTGGTCCCCGCCCAAGAGATCTCCACTTCATGCAAGCTCAATGTTCAAAGTAAGATTCAAATACATTATTTCCTTTTATAGGAAATGTACATTTTAAGAAAAAAGATTTTAAGATGGCTGTAATTAACTAATAATTGTGTTCCTTTCTCTCACAGCCATTGACATTGTGATTCCACTGAAAGATGTTTCTTCCATTGAGGGCACTAAGGCTGTTCTGGAAGCTAAGATCTCTGCTCAGGATGTCAGTTCTGTAAAATGGTATCACAATGATAAGCAAATCACTGCCAGTGACAGGGTCCAGATGGTCGCCAAGGGCTCCAAGCAGCGTCTGGTCTTCACCAGGACGTTTGCTTCAGATCAGGGCCGCTACAAACTGGTGGTTGGGAAAGTTGACACCAGCTGCAGCCTGTCTGTTGAAGGTATACTTGATATTTGTTTGTCTTAAATGTAGGAGCCAATTCCAAACACTTGCTAAAGAATGTGTTGGTACTTTGCAGAGGTGCACATTGTGAGGAACATGGAGGATAGAGTGTGCTCTGAATCCCAGAATGTCACATTTGAGGTTGAGGTGTCTCACCCTGGCATCGACCCAGCTTGGACCTTCAAGAACCAGCAGCTCAAAGCTGGAGCCAAATACAAGATGGAATCTAAGGGCAAAGTCCACTCTCTGACCGTCATGGACACCATGAAAGATGAGGAGGGACAGTACACCTTCCATGCTGGAGAGAAGACATCCACTGCTACACTTACTGTCTCTGGTATGGACGTATACAGTTTACATCTAGCACTTACCCTTCTAGATCTGATGTATTAGCAGTTTTAAGATTAATCTCTTTTTCTCTCACTAGGTGGTGCCATCACCCGTCCCCTGCAGGATGTGACAGTGGCTGAATCCCAGACTGCTATTTTGGAATGTGAGGTGGCTAATGCTAATGCTGAGGGCAAGTGGATGAAGGACGGCCATCTTGTTGACTTCAATGAGAATGTGATCAGTGAAGTCGATGGAGCAGTCAGACGCTTGGTCATTGTCATCACCAGACCCCAGGATGTAGGAGAGTACACTTATCAGGTGGCAAACTCCAAGACCACTGCTAACCTCAGGGTGGAGGGTAAGCAGCAACTTAAGTTACAATTAACAAGTGTTTTAAATTAGAAACTACTACTCAGTGATTGAAAACATACTTTATTTAATCTTTAGCTGTGAAGATCAAGAAAACTCTGAGAAACCAAACTGTGACTGAGACCCAGGATGCAGTGTTCATCCTGGAGCTGACCCACCCTGACGTGAAGGGAACCCAGTGGATCAGAAATGGGGTGGAGCTCCAGAGTAACGACAAATACGAGATCACCACTGAAGGCATCGTCCACACTCTCCGAGTCAAGCACTGCAACACCCAAGATGAGTCCGTCTATTCCTTCAAGCTCGGAAAACTGTCTGCCAATGCCAGGCTTAATGTTGAGAGTGAGTAGTTCAGGATTTTATTAACCAGTGTTGCTTTAATTTAAATTAATACAACTGCATATTACAACTATATATCTGTCTCTCTGCAGCCATCAAGATAATTAAGAAAATAAAAGATGTCACTGCACTGCTGGACTCCACTGCTTCCTTTGAGTTGAGCCTGTCTCATGACAACATCCCGGTCACATGGATGTTCAACGGCAAAGAACTCAAATCCAGTGATAAATGCAAGATTCAGGCTGAAAGGAAAGCTCACAAACTCATACTGCAGAATGTGGACAACAGCAATGCAGGAGAATACACCGCCATGGTGGGACACTTGCAGTGTAGCGCCTCGCTCACTGTAGAGTGTAAGTATGCAGAAGAGTTATTTATATTTGCACCTATATTCCAAAAAAAACCATAAAAACAAATATTTGATCTCAAAATATTGTTTAGTATTGCCAATGGGTAAAAAAACGCACATCCTTTTGCAGATTGGATTTTCTTAAATAAAGCTCAAGTTTGTTGAAAATGATCACAAATGTCATGGAACAAGTAAAAAATAAAAAATAAAATACAATCTTAAATCAGAAATACTAAAATCATGATTAATAATCTTGCTTCATGTCCATTAAGCCTATGCCAGATTTTTCTTTTTTGCAGCGTATTCCCTGTGCTTATATATACTATTTCTCGTTCATGCTATTCATTATTTTCTTCAGCTCTACGTGTGACTAGGCCTCTGAAGAATGTGGAGGTGGTCGAGACGCAGAGCGCCACATTCGATTGCGAGGTGTCCCACTTCAATGTGCCGACCACCTGGCTGAAGAACGGGGTGGAGATCGAGATGAGCGAGAAGTTCCACATCGTGGTTCAGGGCAAACTGCACCAGCTGAAGATCATGAACACCAGCCGGGACGACTCTGCCGAATACACGTTTGTCTGTGGAAACGACAGAGTCTCTGCCACGCTTACTGTCAGCCGTAAGAAGTCATTCATTATCAAAAAGAAGCAATAAATGTCACTAATAATTAACATAAAGCAATAACTGAGAATGTTTTGCTTTTGATCCTTAGTAACAATTTTGAATCTAAATCCCTTTGCAAAATTTTAATAATTGTCTTCTTCATTAGTCCTCCTAACACTAAATTAAAATAATGCATGTTGCAAAAAATAATTTTGATACCGCTGCAACTTTTTTTTTTTTTTTTTTGGTTTGGAATTTTGAATGAAGGAATTGAAGGATGTGTTTTACATTCTCCCAAATCATTAAAGGCTTGAAACAGGTCAACAGTGTGCTGGAGTTATTTAAAAGGGTATTTTATATGAGTTACATCTCTTGTCCATTCATTACTTTAGATACTATACTATCTTCCATGAAACTTGTATAGATGTAGATTTTTAAAAATTTATTCTGAAAAAGTGCCATCATATTTCTATCTGATGCTGCATTCTAATAATCTGTTGTGGTAATAATTAATTAGTACAGGTCTATAATGTTGGAAAGCACATCCATAATTCATTCATTCAAACAATAAAAAATAAAATAAATGCAGCGATTTTTAAAAATTTTATTTTCAATTTATTTTTTCTAGTTTTTAATTTTTTTTTTTTTTTTTTAGTTTTACACTGGCTGAGTAATTTCACAGCCAGTTATCAAAACACTTTAGTGATTAGTGTATCTATTTATGAAACAAAGCAACCAAGACACATAAGACAGACTGCAACCTATTAACCTTTCCAGGTTATAACTGGAAAGACATCTGATATGAGGAATTTATATATATACACACCGCACTGTGTGAAGCCCACAGAACCCTTGATGTAAGCACTTTTGTGCAGCTGTTTATCTTGGTCTGTCACCGAGTAAGAACCAGCCCAATGCCCAACCCCCCTGTGTACTATTTATACCGCACCTATCTTGTATAAATATTTATTTGTCTTTATCCATAGCTGTCCTGATCACTTCTATGCTGAAGGACCTGAATGCCCAAGAGAGAGACACCATCACCTTCGAGGTCACCGTAAACTACGAGGGTATAACTTACAAATGGCTGAAAAACGGTGTCGAGATCAAATCATCGGACAGGTGTCAGGTTCGCACCAAGGAGCTTACCCACTCGCTGACCATACGAAATGTGCACTTTGGAGATGGAGGAGAGTACCAGTTTGTGTCGGGGTCAGCCGTCTCCTCTGCCAACCTCTTTGTGGAAGGTAAGAGCAGAAATAGACCGGGTTAGTGATTTCAATCTGTAGTACTGAACTCTGCATGTGAGTCTGTGACAGAATGCTCAGTAGGTACCATAGTGACACAGAGCACACATTAGCAAACACTGACAAAAAAGTTTTAAAATAGTCGGAAAACTCAAGAAATAACAAAATTGATTTAAACAGCACATTTTCAAGAGCCTGTGATCAATACAAGCGTTCATGGTCCTGTTTAGGTGTTTGATTTTCAACAAAAAGTGACTGCTGGCTAATGCTATCTAGCTTGTGACTGTTCTTTGAGAGGGATTTTTTAACGGTACAAATCACCTCACCTGTTGTAGTTCTAACTAAGTCAGTTTTTTCTGGTCAGATTGTGTTGAAATAAAGCTCAGATTAAAGTCTAACTTCAGACAGAGCAGAACCTACAGTTAACATCACACCCCCAGAGAATGTTGATGACATCAGCGGCAAAGTATCAATACAATTACATTATCTCCTCCTCTCTTAGCTCGGCTTATTGAATTTACCAAGAAAATCAAAGACATTAAAATCACTGAGAAGAAGAAGGCCATATTTGAATGTGAGATCTCTGAGCCCAACGCCCAGGTCATGTGGATGAAAGATGGACAAGAACTGGACACCTCTGAGGAGAGGTAGATATCTTCTTTTTTTTGGTACAATTTTCATGAAATTCTTCTGATACCACTGGTAATTTTACAGGTACATTGTGACAGCTGAGAAGTATGTCCATCGCCTGATGATCCAAACAGTACGCATGTCCGACGCCGGCGAGTACTCAGTTGTGGCTGGATCTAGCATATCCAAGGCCCAGCTTGTCGTGGAAGGTCGTGATGTTCGCATTTCTGAACCAGCTCAGAAAGAAATCACCGTAAGTACATAATCTGTATGTAATGTTATGTCAAATTAACTTTTTAAACGGTGTTTCCTATAGGGTTGTCAAAAGTATCGAAAATTACATCTAATCGACACTAAAACTAATATCGAAACTAAATACTCATGTGAGCAAGTGTAGATACTTCAAAAATCACTTTAACAGGACAAAATTTGAGCTTTCCTGAATCGTTTTAGTATGATTTTAAACTTTATTGGAACAAATATAAGACCATAAGACCTCGTGCTAAGACAAAGAAAGTACTATTATGTATTATTTTGTATATGAAAATTATATTTTATTACTAAAAAGCATTCTTTATCTTTACTGTGGTTGATTTGTGCATGTTTGGGCAATTCTACATTGTTCTGCATTCGAGGCTTGAGTGCTCAGAAAATTTCCGTTTTCACCTACCCCCTAACCCTGCCCACATCACTGTACTTACTTGGGATTATTGCGATAATAAAAAAAATTCTGACTCTGATTCTGACTTCAAAAATGTTGCATAGCCATTTTTCAACAATAAAAACATATACATCAAAATCTGCTGCTTGCTACGGTGAAATGCTACTGTAAAGAGGTGGAGCATCAGAGTTTTGTAGATTTGCGGTTAACAAATTAACAAAATGCTAAATAATAATCAACGTTTTGTTATACTTCATTACTAAATTCCCCAAAACCATAATATGTCTTCTTTAAAGAGGGGTTATTATGTAAAATTTACTTTTTTGAGCTTTGTACCATGTTATAATGTTGCTCCCTCATAGGCGATAGGTTGCAATAACAAATTTTGAAGTGCAATCTATTGCTGAAGTAAATATAGACGATAAACTATAATATTGAAACCAAACCAAAAAGTGGAATTATCCCCCAAAAATATTCTAAATATACAAAATTGTTCAAAAATATGAGCTGCAAAAAATAAATAGCTGAATGCAACACTTAAGTAATAAGTTTGTATCTGTAATGGGTCATACAAACAGCTCAAATTTCATTGTAGTACAGAAAAATAAACAAAGATTTTCCACTAGTACAAAAAAAGTCCCTACGATAAATATTTACCCCCAAAACGTATTGTTTCATCTAACATATATTTAACGATAAGTCGATTTTATAAGTCGATTTATCGTGACAGGCCTACTCCCTCATCATAAACATGCATGAAGTGGTTTTACATGTCATCCATCCATGTTTCTGTAATCTAGCGATCTCTCCCGGGCGCTATTCAAACCCTCCTTATGGTCAGCAAGATACAAAACAATACACTACAACTTCACAAACCTGATGAAATGTGCAGTAGTTTCATTAGCGGAATTTGCAGTGATTGTGTTGTGATAGCGCTCTGAAGGGGCAGTGACTTATTGTGGGGAGTAAAGGAAGGGGGGGACTCAGAATGTCAAAAATGAAAATGAAACTTATTAAACAATAAACAATAAAAGGTAACATTGTGATCTAAATATGTGTAATGATATACTTAAAATCGTCAAATTCTGATCTAAAACCTGTGTCGTTTCATGTTAGGTTCTGGAGAAACAAAGAGCCACTTTTGAGTTTGAGGTGAACGAGGAGGACATTGAAGGAAGATGGTTGAAAAATGGTGTGGAGATCCAGTTCTCCATGGAAAAACGCTTCAACTATGTGGCCATCAGGAAACTCCACCGCCTCACCATCACAGAGACTTACAGGAGTGACGCCGGCGAATATACATTTATTGCTGGCAAGAACCGAAGCACCATGCATCTTAGAGTGAACCGTAAGTCTGAACAAAAATACAAAAAATTACTTATTTTACATATTATTATTACATATCTCAAAATGCATATTACAGGTTTCACTACTCATTTCATAATAATATTTACAAACTACCCCTTAAAGCTACCATCTGTAATTAGATTGGCCAACCCATCCCTGTTGCATTCTCACATATCACCACTAGATGCTATCTACGTGACTGCTGTCTGATAGAGAACAGGTGAGCCTGAACAAAGGCCAGGTGAGGGGGGAGGGGGAACAGGTTTCACATCTAAACTTACAGATACAGGATAAATATTTACAAATACCATTCCCAATTCCACCAAAGTAAATAATTACAAAAACATGAATACCTGTCATATGCACTTTAATGGAGCATGAACGATATATATATATATATGTATGTATGTATGTATGTATGTATGTATGTATGTATGTATGTATATATATATATTTTTTTTCCAATATTTCCTCAGTCCCAGAGCCCCCTCAAATTGTGCGCCACATGGAGTCCCAGTCGGTGGAGGCCGGAAAGCCTGTTCGCTTCTCTGTGGAAGTGAGTGGCCTGCCCCAGCCGCAGGTCTCCTGGTACAAAAATTCCCAGGCTCTTTCCCCCGGATTCAAATGCAAATTCCTCCACGATGGATACGAACACACGCTACTGCTCATCGAGGTCTTTCCTGAAGATGCAGCAGAGTACAAATGTGAGGCCAAGAACGACTACGGAGCAGCCACCAGCACCGCAACACTTAATGTAGAAGGTAAAAGAAATAAAAATAAAAAGCTATACATCAAATATAAAGGATCAGAATGCTGACTTTGATATCCTTGTCTTCTTTAGTGTCCGAGGTGGTGTCCCCGGATTCCGCTGCTCCTGTGGCTCCCCCAGTGGTCATCTCCCCTATCAGCAACACTTCAGCACGTGAAGGTGAACCAGCTCGCTTCCAGTGCAGAGTCCGTGGAGATGGTAAGATTTAAAATTTCTCATAGAATTTTGGTGAAAATGTATAAAAAAACATAAGCCATAGGTGAGCTCATGATCTTGATCTGGTAAAGCAGAGATCTTTAAATGTTTCACACCAAGAACCACTATAGAAAATATCTGCCTTTGCAAATGCCACCAGGGAGAAAACAGGTTTAAACAGGACTAACAGGAAAGCAAATGGCCTACACCAGGAATAAAATTTATCTAAACTTAAAGATATCAGCTGTAATTAGATTGGCCAACCTGCCCCTGTTGTATTCTCACATATCACCACTAGATCCTATCTACGTTACTTCTGTCTGATGGTGTGCCAATTTTGGCCTGACAGAAGAAGTGTAGAAAAAAAGATGAACCTGAACAAAGGCCAGGTGAGGGGAAGGGGGAGGGGCCAGGTGAGGGGAAGGGTGAACAGATTTCATATCTACCATCTACTAGTGAAAAAAATCAAATAAACTTATGGATGGTAGCGTTAAATCAGGACTATAACTGTATCAAGCTGGAACTAATATAGGAGTAAACCAGAACTTTCAAAAAGAAAGGCTCAATGTACACACAAAAATTATGTTGTAATTTATGCTTGTAAACCACACTCACCACCATTGTTTTTGTATTGGGCAGATGTGAAGATCTGCTGGTTCCACAAGGACAAGGAGATCAAGCAGTCGGACTTCTTCAGGATGTCCCAGTTTGATGACAGCTGTCAGTTGGAGATCTCCAGAGTCTACTCTGAGGATGAGGGGGAGTACCGCTGCACAGCCACCAACAGTGCCGGAACTGTGTCCTGCTCTGCTACACTGACAATGGAGGGTGAGTTTCAGTAACAGTCACACTTATTTCAGTGTTACTTTATATGTGCCTGTTTGTAGATTTGTTTTGAAATCAGACATGGCATCCCATACAAATATCAAACACTATATAATAAATAAAAAGGTAAAGAGGTAAATTGCCTTCAGACTCCACCAGTCAATGCAAAAAAAATCCACAAATAGTAAAGGAAGGCTGAAAATCATGTGAGAAATAATACCCAATTATTAAAAACAAATATTGGAAAATCACACTACACCAGCATTCTGAGTTTTGTATTTTTTTTTTAAATAAATGCTGCATGTGAAACTGTCAACCTCTTGCTTTCAGAGAAAAAAGACACTGCAGAGAGCCAATGGCATGTTTCCACCAGTCTCACAGGTCTCAAGAAACCTTCTCTAGGCCAAAAGCCAGTCTTCCTTCAACCTATCAGCAGCTGCACAGTGCCACATGGAGAAGTGGCTCGCTTCCATGCATGTGTGTCAGGCATGCCCCAGCCAGAAGTGACATGGTTCCATAACAGACAGCCAGTGAAGGCCACCAAAAATCTGGTGTTTCACTTTGATGAGATGACAAACATAGCCACTCTGATCATAGTGGATGCTTTCTCTGAGCATGCAGGCTTGTACACGTGCAGAGCGGTCAATAACGCCGGAGAGGCCGCCTGCTCTGCCACTCTCACTATAACCAAAGAGCAAGAAGTAGTAGATGAAGGTAACATCTGGGACCCGTGACTGCAGCCAATTCCCCTAAATCTTCACTTTTACTTTTTGAACCGTTGTTTCTTTACCTGATCACGTTTGAGGGATTTCCTGAACCTAAACATTATTTTTGTTGAATTGAATTGAATGATATTACTGTCAAAAGAATCGAAAATCAGATACTAGTTGATACTAAAACTAATATCGAAACTAGATATACTACACTTAAGCAAGTATCAGTGCTGCAAAAAAATCATATAAACAGGACAAAATTTTAGCTTTCCTGAACAGTTTTAGTATGCATTTCAGCTTTATCAAGTATAAGTATAAGACCTCATGGTAACACAAATAAAGTACTGTTTTGTGTTGAAAATTACATTCATGCTAAAAAAAGCATTTTTTATCTTCATTGTAGTATTGTAATTAGTATTGAGTATTGAGTCAATTCCTTAGTATCAAAATCGAGTTTGAAACTTTAGTATCGTGATAGTACTACCTCAATTGGGACAAACATTTAACCAAATCAGGACATCCCTCAAGCTACCTTTTGTGTTTACTAAGTGTTCATTTATTCACCAGATTCCACCACTGTTCTGTGTTCCTGGGATTTTCAATGCTGTATCACTCCCCACCAATAACTAATTTTCTGTGAATTCTGTTGATTTTGAAGAATATCAACACCATTTGTTTTTAACTTCACCTTTCTTTCCCTTTTCTTCTCAAGATATCTTTCTTTAGCCCC
>KN484617.1:0-25859 GCA_000787095.1 Periophthalmodon schlosseri
ATGAAGAAAAAAACATATATTTCACAACTTTCGTAACTTTTTGCCTCTGTATATACATTTACTTAAGTAACAAAATTGAGTACTTCATTCACCACTGTTCCTTTATTTAGGCGTGACTCAGGTGCTCTGCGGTGGATGGCACACTCAAACCCTGATAGATATGGAGGAGGAGTTTATTCAACGCAGTGTTAAACCTGTGTACTCTTCATGCACAAACAAACACACATGCTTATTTAGTTTTCCCCTGGCGCGTTTCCTCTTTGCTACGGCGCAGGTATGCTAGTCTCTACCCGTGCTGTCAGAGGCTACAAAACACACCGCACTGCAAAACTAATGAATTTCTCTCATGCAAAACTTACCTGGGAGGGAAAAGGAGCTGTTTTTAACTCAAAAGGCCAATGGTTCCACTCAGCTCCATTGATAATAGAGTGAGATTGATCACTGATTTGACGGAAACGCGCCTAATTGTAACGGCTGCAAAGGTCAGTGTGTAGAGTGTAAATGGAATTGTCATTTTGCAAAATCACAAAATACATCTTCACTAAAATCACTTTATTCATGGACAAATATACAAACTATGAGAGGTGTTTTGGAGTGTGCGTTTACTATTGGGATTCTAATATAGTATCAGACTTGAGGCTGAAACATGTGGTTATCATAGTAGCCATACAAAACTAGAAATGTCTACTTGGCTAATATATAATATATTGTGCATAACAATACAAAGGTAAGAATGATTTGCAGTTATTTTCACTACTACACTATATTCTCCACGGATATTACAGTTTCTTTCATACTGATACTGACAGATGCAGGTCAGGAACCACCTGCAAGACCTGGACTAAACCAACCACCACTAGTCTGAACAAGGACTAATCCAGGTCTAGCCCAGCACTAGGCCTAAACCAGGTCTAAATCTACTACTACTACTACTACTACTACTCCTACTACTTCACCTGCCCAAAGTGCTTCACATAAAAGTCAACAAAAAACAAATACACAGATAATAGTATACACAGGAAAAGAACATAATATGAAGATAATGAAGCAGGCAGTTTGAGATGAATTAACAGAACATAAAATAGGATTGAACAATTTAATTAATATTAATAAGTAACTAAAATAAAATCTAATTAAAAACAGTTAAACAAATGCCAATCAATAAAAAATAGTTTTAAGAAGCGATTTCAAAGACGGTACTGATGATGCTAGCCTCATCTCCTCAGGCAGGTCATTCCAAAGCCGATGGACCCAAACCAAGAAGGCTCTATCACCCTTTGCCTGGAGCCTCGAGTTTTCAACAGGGGGTTCTGAGATGTAACTTGGTGCAGGACCTAAACGAGCTTTAAAAGTGATCAGTGAAATCTTAAAATCAATTCCAAAATGTATAGGCGGCCAGTGAAGGGAAGCTAAAACCGGCGTGATGTGATGATGTTTGTTCAAACCAGTGAGACGCTTAGCTGCTGCGTTCTGAACCAGCTGGAGGCAGGAGATGGATTTGGTGTCAAGGCCGGAGACGAGGGAGTTATAAACAATAATCTAGACTTTTCCAGGTCAGGACCGGAGAGGACAAGTTTGATATTGCTAATTGCGCGGAGGTGGAGGAAACATGATTGGGTGAGAGTGCTGATATGGGAGGTGGATTGGGACTAGACTAAGCGAGGTCTATCCCAAGTCTAAACTGGGACTAAACTAAACCACGTCTAACCCAGCATTAAACCAGGTATAAATCAGGACTAAACCAGGTCTAACCCAGGTCAGTAGTTGCGATAATATCAATATCCTGATACTAATCCATACTACCACCTGTATAAATAAAGATAAAGAAAAAAAAGAATTGAGAAGTACTCATATAAGCTTAAAGTACAAATTGTAAACCCACTCATTTATCTAGTGTACTAAACTAATACTAACCCAGGACTAAATCAGGTCTAACCCAAGACTAAAACAGGTCAAACCCAGTTCCAACCTAGGAATAACCCAGAACTAAACCAGGTCTAAACCAGGTCTGTGGTTGTGATAGTGTCAATGCCCAAATACTAAAACATACTACCACTAGTATCAAAACTAGATTTGAACTCATTTGTTACTGGGGAGAAAAAAATCACGTTAATAGGACAAAGTTTGACCTTTCCTGAATAGTTCATGAATGGTCTTGATCTATATTGGAACAAGTATATGACCGCATGGTAATATAAGAGAAAGAACTATAATTTAGTGTGAAAATTACACTTGAACGAAAAATTAGTGTGTTTTATTATCATCCTGGTATCAAAATTGGTGTGGAGTCTCTAAATTGAAATTTCAGTACTGTGACTGGAACACTTGCCAGCGTTGGCATTAGCTTTTGGATGTTTTATGTCTTTGTATTGATGCCGACTTGTTTGACAGTTGCAATCACTATTAGCATATTTTCCTTGTGTTAGCCCGTTGCTAATGCTTGTGGCAGTTTGAGTGGCAAGGGTTTACAATACAGAAAACTTCCCGTAAGCGATTCATCTTATAAATTTATGTGGCTTGCTGGAGCTTTCAAGAAGGTGATAGGATTATTGATACGGGAACATTTAATACCAGATCACGTGACTGTATAAGTCTAAGGACTAGCTGCGCAAGAACTGAGATGGGAAAAAGGGCTTTTGGCTGCTTTGCTTCCCAAAAATGGAATATATTTCAAGGGCATGCAAAACTAGATACTTTGATGCCGGAATCGCAATTTAATGATCTGGTAACAAACTTTTATACTCACACCTGCACATGTTTTTAATGTTTGTTTTTTTTATATGGACTTATATAAGTATTTGTTTTGTTTGTGTTTTGTTTGTATTGTATTATGAATGGGTGACCCAAAAAGAGTCTAAGTGCCCTCATTGGGTTCCCCTGTATAAATAAAGATAAAGAAAGAAAGAAAGGATTGAGAAGTACTTATATAAGCTAAAAGTACCAATTATAAACCCACTCATTTATCTAGTGGACTAAACAAGGTCTAAACCAGGTCTAACCCTGGACTAAACCAGGTCTAACCCATGACTAAACCAGGTCTAACCCAGGTCTCACCCAATTCTAGGGTTGTTAAAATACAGAAACATTACCGTAGGCTTTTCGTCTCATAAATTTGTGTGGTTTCTGGAGCTTTTAAGAAGGTGATAGGATTGAAAAGTACTCATATAAGATAAAAGTACAAATTATAAACCCCCTCATTTATTTAGCGCAAACATAAGCTTTAAACATAAAAAACGATCTTGAATTCTATCAACCGTAACCACGTCACGGATCCTCCTATAGATGTCCTCATAGTTAATTGTCTGCAGTATCTTTTCCATCACATTATCTTCATATTAACTCGTCCATTCCACATTTTACACTTTATTTGAACTTTCCCGTCTGGCGTCTCTGCTCCAGCCATTTACTACAAATGTAATTATTTATGCTTCTGCCCCTAGACCGCGTTTTTACAAGGCACTTTTTATCTCATTTCCGCTTCGTCTCTGTAGATAGCCGATAATGGCGACGACACTCGGATTTTCGAGCCAATATTATTTTACTACATTATTTTGAAGTCAGCGTGATTTATGGGGGCCGGACTCGAGACGCGATGATCGTAATTAATCTGAGAGAGAAAGGCCAAGCGTGTATCCGGCCGCTAACATGTTGAGGGTTGGTGAGCCAGGTCTAAACCAGGTCCAACCCAAGACTAAACCCAGGTCCAAACCAGGTCTGATCCAAGACTAAACCAGGTCAAACCTAGGTCTAACCCAGGTCTAACACAGGACTAAACCAAGTCTAATCCAGGACTTACCCAGGTCTAAACCACGTCTAAATCAGGTCTAACCCAAGACTAAAGCAGGTCTAAACCAGGTCTAAAACCAGCTCTAACCCAGGTCCAGGAATAACCCAGAACTGGACCAGGTCTAATCTAGGTGTAAACCATCCAGGGCTAATCCAGGTCTAACCCAGGACTAAACCAGGTCTAATCCAGGACTAAACCACGTCTAACCCAGGTCTAACCCAGGTTTAACCCAGGACTAAACCAGGTCTAACCAAGGTCTCACCCAGTTCTAGGGTTGTTAAATAAATCAGTGCCCATCGACATCCGGATACCCATTAATCCTCATCCTCATTTGAACAAATACCAATTAAAAAAATCACAAATCGGAGAAAACTTTCCTTTCCTGAATAGTTTAGAATGGTCTCGATAATATTATTTTACTACAATGTTTTGAAGTCAGCGTGATTTATGGAGGCCGGACTCGAGACGTGATGATCGTAATTAATCTGAGAGAGAAAGGCCAAGCGCGGATCCGTCCGTCGACATATGGTTGTGGGTTGCTTAGCCCCCTGCACCAAAACCGCGCTCATTCTCGCCCTGAATCAGCGAGTTTGGGCTTCCCTCGGCGCACAACACCCCGCCAAATCCCAGTCAATCAGTCATCCGTCTTTCCATGGCTGTTTACCCATATGCTTAAAGCCATATGTCTCAATAAAAGCCTGCTCAAACAACATAAGAATGGCGATTAAAAAAATTGGGGAACAAATAATTTCCGTGTTGAAGCGAGAGAAAAGCGTGGCATGGGCGCGGGCTTCGGAGAAATGAAAGGGAGAAAGGTGATTGATGGTTGTGCCGATAGAGACGGAGCGCTCACTGGAGGGGTCTAATGGAAAGCATGTTACGGAGCAGTCAACAAATGCCAGGAGATTTTACACTCATGCAGTCCACACGTTTGCATTCTCAACGTTCGGGTAATTTTGGAGATACAGCAACTTAACAAATGTGTAACCTGTTTATGTAGCGTAGGATTTTTTTTTTTTTTTACATTTTTTATTTTGTTTTTTAGAGAACAGTACTGTTTAATTAGCGTATTAAAAATGCCGGGGAATTTTACACTCATACAGTCGACGCGTTTGCATTCTCAAACCCTACGGATCATTTTGGAGGTACAGTAAATTCACAAATCTGTAGCCTGGTTATGTGGCGTAGGGATTATTATTAGTATAATTTTTTAGAGAACAGTAGTGTTTAGTTGGCATATTAAAAACGGCAGGAGATTTTACACTCATATAGTCGACAAGTTCACATTCTCAAACTCTACTGCTAATTTTGGAGATACATAGACTTGTCACGATAACAAATTTGGGGGCACGATATATTGCTATAAACAATAATAGTAAACCTACTTTATGCCACTAATTAAGTTTTAAATAATCCAAAAAAATCCTTGTAAACCCCTTTTTAAATAGACTGTCTCATTAAAAGACATGAGCTGCAACAAATAAACAGCATAACGTAGCAATAATTTGTCATAAAATTCAGCCCTCCACAGCTCAAATCTTTTAGTATTACAACAAAAATACCCCAGATATCTCCCAGAAAGAAAAAGTACTCACAATAAATATTGAGGCCCAAAAAATATTGTTCCACCTTGTGACAGGCCTAGAGATAAACTAAATTAACACATTTGTAACTTGTTTATGAAGCGTAGGAATTATCAGTATTTTTTTTTTTTAGAGAGCAGCACTATTTAATTGGCATTTTAAAAATGTCATTAAAGATGTAGTGTGGAGCTTCTCTGGTGGAGAGTAAATCGCCTGCTTGTTTCTATGGAGATGTTAAAACTTGTCCTAGAATATTCCACAGTATGACATTAATGTGACTGGTCTCCACTGCGACAAGCAGGTGACGGCACCAGGCCAAGTTACAGGTCAGATCTGTAGAGAGGGAAGCCTGCTCTCAATAACAATGGATTTCTCTACATATTTTTAGCAATGAAAACACCTGTGAATAAACGTGATGGATAAAACCGTGGAACATGTGATGTAAATAAATTACATTTCCATGCAAAGAGCAACTCCCTCACAAGAAAAGTTTAGGGCATCTTTAAAGAGGAGGTATTATGCAAAATTTCCAGCTTTCATGTACCACTACCCCATAACTAGGCATGGGACAATATTGAAATTTGGTGTCACGATTATCATGGCCAAAATAATCACGATTAACGATTATATCACAAAGTTGCTGACAGTTCTAAGTGTTATATAAGTAAACTTTAATTGAATTGAATATAGCACATTTAAAACAACTTCAGCTGACCAAAGTGCCCCATGAACGATTATTGACGACCTATTTTTATCACGATAAACGATATTAATGTTTATTGTCCCATCTCTACCCATAATCACGTTTTTCATCAGACGTTCTAGTTTGGCATGGTTTAAACTGTAGGAGTAACCGCAATGTTAAATTTGTGTTTTGCTGCAGCGTACAATACCTTAACACCTTTTGTCATGAATTCAGTGAAGCATGTAACAGCGTTTTAGTCCGCTCCTATTTCACCGCAGTCTGCATCTTTTCATATCTCGCTTGACCTATCCCTTTAATTCAAGCCTCCAAGTCTGTCCATAATAAATGTGCCATCCACAGCTGGACGTGGCCTGCAGGGGGAGCTGTTAGGTGTGCCCCCATTTTAACGATCACTCATTTTAATCAACACACATGACCTTTTAAAGCCATTATGACAGGCATGAAGGAGCTGACCTGGTGTTCGGCCTCGGGGTACCAGGGCTCCTGTCTCTCTCCAGCCAATAACACAGCAAACACATGCACATCTATTGGTGGAAATGTAAAGGGGTTCGACCTGATTTGTTTCATGTAATAAAATTTGACTTGCCCCCGTTCGGATATATTGTAAAACCAGTTCTTATGCGTCAAAATGAGACCGCTGTGTGCTGCCCACATCCGAAAGCGTTTTTATTGTCGGCAAAACAGGAAGTAAGGCCGCTGTGCTGTTAGCAAGCTAGTTGTTAGCATCACTGTGACGACCAATCTCCGCTCTGGCCTTTGGAAGTTAAGAAAAGTGCTTATAAAGTCAACGTGGTGAATGCTTAGAAAGCTAGGAATGCATTTTCTGTTTAAAATGAACTCGTTGTTCACGTTTTAAAAACCGTAAAATTCAGGTAGAGCAAATTTAGCCAAACTGTTGCATATTACACTTTTGTTTAGGTTTAATTCTTTGAAAAATGGATTGAATTAAAATGACTTTTTTGACATTTTTGTTTCTAAGATACTCACGATTATTTTATTCATTTATTTCTATTTTTTTTTAGTTCTGACCTGAATTATCATTATCAGCGATTAACCAAATAACCTTCACGTAGTTGCAAGTTCAAATCTTACTCAAAGCATGTGCTGTCCCTGTGTCCTTTGGTAAACACACTACAATTCACTCTGTACTGAAAAAAACTGCTTCCGTCAGGCTCGTCATTTTGGTCTTAAAATGTCCGTATTAACCCACTCTACGTGCTCCTGGTATTTTAATTTAGTTATTGTGTCTGTAACTCAAGATATGAACATTAATAACAGACACATTGGAGCCTTCTTTCCCCCGAGGTCAGTACCAGCCCTTATTTGAAAAAAACGCAGCTAGCAACAAATCCACTCCCAATGAACTCCCTGCAAAAACGTAGAGCCTACTTCTGCCTGGATCCCATATCATCCAATCCAATGATAGTCTATAATAATTGCACTTACTTATCATATCTCTTAATGCGCTGGCGCCAACTTGAGGTAAAGTGAAATAAAATACCTTCTAATTAGCGCTTCGTCTCACAGATTCATTTAGTTTCAATGAATGGAGAAACTAACAGCATCAGCGCTCAATTTCAAACCTAATTTTTGCCAGCGCTACATATTGGATTACCGAAGGAGCGGGAGGGGCCGGTACGCACCCCAACTTGGTCATCGCTCCCAAACAAGGCCCTAGATTCATTACGATTCGGTGAAAATAAAGTTTAGATAAACTTTAGGGGGAGAGAACAGAAATTGTAATTAGACATGAAAAAATATTCCCAATAATCAAATCACATTTTGTACTTGGGGCTTTGAGATTAAATTAGCGAGTTCATATACTGGTACATCTCTCAGCCACTTTCTTCACTCTAAAATGTGTTGCCGGAACAGCAGTCCCCAGAGACGAGATAGGAATCTAATTAACTAAGATCAATATTACTCTGAATTTCTCTGTGTTTCAGCTCTGCGGCTTGTGTGTCTGCGTCTTGTGTGTACATTTAGTGGTTATGGTAGATCCCCCACTTTCTCTCTCTCTCTCTCTCTCTCTCATTCCCTCTCTCTGTCAGTCTCGTACACTCCTTCTCTATCTTTATTTCTTTCTCCCTCTCTCTCTTCCTCTTTTCCCTTTACTCCTCTCTTTCGCTCTCCTTCTCTCTGCTTCCCTCTCCCTCACTGTCGCTCCCTCTCTCTCTTTCTCTCTGCCCCCCATTTCTCTTTCCATTTTTCTCTTTATCTCTCTGTCCCTTTCTCCCTCTCTCTCTGCCCCACTCTTGTTCCTTTAACCCCCTTTTTCGCTCTCCTCCTCACTACCTCCCTCTGTTTCCCTCTCTCTGTCTCTCTCCCTCCACCTCCCTTCCTCCCACCATCTCTGTCTTTCTCTCTGCTCCCCCATTTCTCTTGTAATTTTTCTCCCTCGCTTTCACTCCCCTTATCTTTCTATCTCCCTCTGCCCTCTGCCCTCTATCTCCCTCTCTCTCTCTCCTTCTCACACACTCACTATCTCCCCCCTCTCTGTTTCTCTCTCCCGCTTTCTGTCTCCCCTCTTTCACTCTGTCTCTCTACCTCAACCGGCCTGTCTCTCACTATCTTCCCCCCTCTCGCTTTCTATCTTCCTCTGTCTCTCCTCTCTCTCTTTATCTCTCTATCCCTTTCTCCCTCCCTCCGTTTCTATACGAGGTCAGCCCGCTCTTCACTTGCAGCGGCGGCGTCGTCTGATTAACAACAATCTGGTGCTTTTACCGAAGGCGTTTCTGTGGGATAGACGCACATAATGGAAGCCAATACAGGCCCAGCTCACAAATATTAAACGCGGTGATGTAAAGGAGCCCGTCCACATACAGTCAGGCCCTCCCTCTCCCTGTTCACGTCCACTGCTGTTTATGAAGGGAGCTGAAGTATGGGCCCTATCACCCTCCATGTGCACTTCAGCATCTTGCGATTCGAAAATTCCAACTTTGCGACAATCCAGCTTTGATACGTTGATGGGAGACCACTGGTAATACTCTCTACGCTATTGTGGGGCTGCAGCGGCTCTAGAGAATACTGTTGTCCATAGGTGGGACGCTTTACCCAACTTTCCTACATATGAGTGTGGCGTGTGACTGATTGTTGGTGGAAGGAGGGGCCAGTGAGCCAATCTGCAGCCTCTCTTTGGTTAGTTAATTCCATAGACTGTATAAAGAAGTGGACTAAGTGAGTGTGACGTCACCCATAGCGTTCGGCTCCAGCCAAATGCAGCTCATCGAGGCTAGCGGTTAAATTAGCGGAGCAAATTTGGAGCCAACATTTTCAACAGAAAGTGTATTTGAGCCAGAGTCGGTGCCCATGGTCACTTTCTATTTGGAACGTGGTGGCTAGCGCGTTAGCGATGCCCATTTATATATACAGTCAGCTGTGGCTGCAATATTAACTTACCAACAAGCAAGTATGGAACAAGTAAATAATGCGCTAAATTATAAAGCAACAGCATCATATTTTATACAATATACGTGCAATGGTCACTGGGAGCGAGGTGGGTTGTCTTGCCCAAGGACACAACAACAGCATTAATTTCTGGTAGCTGGAATCGCACCGCCAGCCTGTGGGTCAGCGGCTCCGACCGCTCAACCAATAATGTTTAGTTTGAGCGCGGGATTCGAACCGCCAGCCTCCTTATCAGAAGTGCACAAACGCTACCAACTGAGCTACTGTCACGGGAGAAGTCGTCCAGACCCAAGATAATTGATACAGTTTTACGTTTCATATCTAAAACTCAGCCTGACAGTTACAAAAGCGTAGATTAACACATCAGCGCTAACACTACAAGCTTATTTCACCAAATCAAGCTAACAGAGAAGTTGAGCGCAGCAAAACAACCATAACAATTGAAAGTTACATAAATCAATGTGTTCTGGAGGACGTCTGTAGAAATTAAGTCTATGTTTTGAGAGACAGTAAACAATGTATGGCTGGAGGCTAAGGCTAACTAGCATGGGTCCATTGACTGATCTTTAAACAGCGAAAATGCCAGTGTGCGCCGCAGGTGAGCACTGGTTGCCATTGATTTGACTTGCGCTGCGTCGGTTGGATGTTTTGCTCGTTGTGGAGTTGTTTGAGCGCGCAGGCAGCCTCCATGTTGTTTACACGGGCTGTTCCCACGGAGACGCAGGAGGGGGTGTGGTCCTCCCTCCAGCATCATGTCATCTCTCTAATCTCCCGGTGAGCGCAGTACCGCATCACAGCACACTCATGTTTGAACTGGAGTCAGGCTGTTTTTACCATTTTTTGCTTTACTTATAGATTTTAGTATACGATTTTTAGCCTATTTTCTATAGCGTTGTTGATTTTGATTGGAATTTGATGATGGTAAAAGGCTTATTCGTTGGTTTTTGGCTCTTCTCTGGCAGCACTAAAAATAAAACTGTTAAAATAAGGTTAATAACAATATCTGGAGTGTTGAAGTTGGTAATTGATGAGAGATAGTGAAACTAGATTGTATTGTAAAATGAATTAATCTTTACAAAAGTGCAAGAAGAGGACTCAGAAATGCCTGAATGAAACTGAAGATTGGTCCTGTTACGTTTTTGATGCGGGAACAACATTAAAACATGTTTGAAAGTTGAGAGTTTAGTATAATTTGGGACTTTCAATGGATTCCCTTGTGTTTTTACATGACATTACCGTTTGTACCAAAATGACTATACGTAGCTGCTGAATCCTACGTGTATCACCGACTAAGAAAATAAAATTGGAGAACGAAGTAAGTACAGAGCAGTAAGCGCAGGCTGGTGGCGGTGAAAACGGGGGTTGATCGGCAATATGGCGTCTTGAAAATAAGCGATTAAAGATTGCTCAAACATGCACGAATGAATCACTCCAAATACAACTTCAGAGGGCAAATGAGAAGGAAACAACTATAACATGGTTAAAAGCTCTGAAAAGTCCATTTTGCAGAATAGTCTCACACTCTCTTTCTCACTCTCTTCATTCTCTTCAATCCTCTTTCTGTCCTCTGTCCTATTCATTCTCTCTCTCCCCTTCCCCTGTCTCTCTCCTCATTCCCTTCCCATTCTCTCTCTGTCCCCTCCTCTCTCTTCTCTAGCTCCTCTTATTCACTGTCTCTCCACCCCTCTTCCCATCTTCCACTCTCTATATCTCCCTCTCTCTCCATCCTTTCTCTCTTTCTGTCTCCCCTCCTCTTTAACGTTTCTCTCTCCCTCCCTCTCTCTTACCCCTCTCTCTGTCTTCCCGCTGCATCTCCCTCATCTCTTTCTCTCTCCCGACTTCTCTCTCTCTGTCTCTCCTCCACCCTCTCCCATCCTCTCCCTCACTTTCTCTTCCCTCTCTTCCCCTCCTCTCTCGCCCCCCTTTGTTCTTCCTCTCTCCCTCCCCACTCTCTTCTTCCTCTCTCTCATTTTGTCTCCCCTCCTTTTTAACTTTTCTCTCTCCCTCTCTCTCTCTGTCTCCCCTGCTCTATCTCCCTCATCACCCCCCTCTCTCTCCTTCCTCTCTCTCTTTCTGTCTCCCCTCCTTTTTAACTTTTCTTTCTCTCTCCCTCTGCCTCCCCATCTCTATCTCCCTTGTCTCTTTCTCTCTCTCTCTTCTCTCCTCCACTCTCTCCCATCCTCTCCTTCACTCCCGCTTCCCTCTCTCCCTCTCCTCTCTCTCTTTCCTCCCCCTTCTCCCTCTCTCCCTCCCTCTTTTTCACTCTGATCCCACAGTATAACTATGACGCTGGGGGCCGTCTGGGAGAGCACCCCTCTGCCTCTCTCCACTTCTTTCCACCTCTCTTCTCCCTCTGTCTCCCCCCACACAGAGGCACCCCGACATGCGTGCGAGGTAGGGGAGGGAGGGGGGGGTCCCTGTAATTGTTGCCGTAAATTCCACCGCTCCCGTACGCCCCCTGTCTTAAGCGGCCATTACGCATGCTTCACTACGGCCCTTGTTGATTGCAACTGTCGAGAGCTGCAGATTTATGCACTCGGGGTCCGGAGATGGAGAGATGGAAAACAGGCCGGAGGGAACAGGAGGAGAGGTAGAAGAGGAGGAGGAGGAGAGGTGGAGGAGGAAGAAGGAGAGGGGGAGGTAAGACGGAGGCACAGACCATGGAGAAGACAAGAGAGGATGGGGATTGGATGCTGCTAATCAACTTGAACTGTCAGCTCAGAAGTTAAAGTGCTTTTTAAACTCTCCGTGGCTTTCAGGGTGATGAAAGATGTGCGGCGTTGCCATGGAAATTAGCAATTCAAAACTAAATATTTATTGTTTAAGAAGAGGATTCCTAAAAAGAGGTTGAAAGGTTTGTGCAAGATAATAAGGCGTTCAGAGATGGATGGAGAGGTGGAAAAGAGGCCGGAGGGAACGGGGGGAGAGGTAGAGGAGGAGAGGAGGTAAGATGGAGGCACAGACCACGGTGAAGACAGGAGAGGATGGGGACTGGATGCTGCTAAACTTGAACCGTCAACTCAGAATTTGTAATGGAAATTAGCAATTCAAAAAACGAAATATTCTTTCTTTACGATGAAGTCCTAAGAAGAAGTTGAAAGGTTTGTTCAAGATACTAAGGCGTCCAGAGATGGAGAGATGGAAAACAGGCTGGAAAGAAGAGGAGGAGAGGTAAATAAAGGAGGAGAGGAGGAAGAAGTGATAGAGGAGAAGAGGAGGTAAGTTGGAGGCACAGACCATGGGGAGGACTAGAGAAGATGGGAACTGGACGCTGCTAATTAACTTTAACTATCAATTTGGAACTTAAACTGCTTTTGAAACCATCCATGGGTTTCAGTGATGAAAAGTTAACGCAGTTGCCATAGAAATGAGCAATATAAAACAATTTTTTTATGGTTGAAAGTCCTAAAAGATGAAAGAAGATAGGGATTGGACGCTGCCAACAATCAACTTGAACTGCAAACTTAGAACTGCTTTTTAAACTGTCCGTGGCCTTCAGGGTGATGAAAAGATAGCACCGTTGCCATAGAAATTAACAATTCAAAACTGGTTGGAATGGTTTGGTAACGTCCTAAAAATTGCACATATAAAATGGAAAGTGAAAGGCTGGTGTTATATCGTAGGCTCCGGAGAGACGGGCTTTTCTGATTGATCAAATGAAGGAATGACGTTGAAGAACAAGGAAATGGTTAAGGTTTTGTTATAGGTGAAGTTTAGTATTTTTCACTAAACTACTATGAGCTACTCTCCTGATACCTCACTTTCATACTTCCTCTCTCTCTCTTCATTCTCTCTGTCTCTCTCTCATCCCCTCTCATTGTCCCACTCTCTCCTTCCTCTTTCAGTCTCCCCTCCTCTTTAACTTTTCTCTCTGCCTCCTTCTCTCTTACCCCTCTCTCTGTCTCCCCCACTACACCTCTCTCATCTCTTTCTCTCTCCCTACTTTCCTCTCTTTCTTTCTCTCCTACTCCTCTCTCCCAAAAAAAACAAAAAAACAATGAATAAAAGGGTGTGTCCAAACTTTAGACCGGTAGCATATATAATAATAATAATAATATGTTTATACTGGTCATAGCAACTTTTACTCGTTACCATGGTAATTATTCAAGTTATTTATCTTCACTTATGACCTAAAAACGTATCATTTCAATCTTACAGTTTACAGTTAGTTTTAAATTTGGACTTGTACACATTTATAGTCTACACATTGACTCCCTGATTCCTCCCGTTGTATTTTTAGTTCAGCCTCTCCTGTTCCCCGCTCAGTCCCTGACCTCCTCCAGCGGCTCTCAGACGGGCGTGTCTTCCTTTCTCTATACTCCCAGGACAATCTGCCTTAGACAATCCCATGCACCTCACCACTCCAACTGACAAAAGCCCCCCGTACTCACAAGCAGAGGGGCTGTGATCAGGCTAACCCCTCGTCTCCCCTCTCTTTCCCCTCTTATCCACCTTCTCCTCCCTCACTGCCCTCCCTCGTCTATCTCTCTCCCGTTGCCTTTTCGCTCTCCTCCCTTTCTCTGTGTATGATCATCCCTCTCCCCCCTCGTCTCCCCTCTCTCCTCCCAACAAGATGGTCTGTGTGATCAGCTTCCTCCTTCTTCCTCTCCCCTCTCTCTCTCTCCTTCTCCCTCTCCTCCCAATGATCCCCCGTCTTCCCTCCTTCTCCCCTCCACTCTCTTCCCTTTCTCCTCCCAATGAAAGAATCCGTGGAATCAGCCTTCTCCCTCTTTCTCCTCCCTCTCTTCTATCAACAAGAGGATCCATATGATCTGTCCCCTCACCCCCCCTTTCCTGTCTTCTCCTTTTTTATCCCTCTGTCCTCCCTTCTCCCCACTCATCTCTCCTCCATTCCCTCCCCTTGTGTCCCCTCTCTACTTCCTTCTCTCCCCTCTCTCCTCCCTTCTTTTTTCCCTGTCTTCTCCCTTATTTCTCCGCTTTCCCCCTCCATTCTTTCTCCCCTTTCCCCCTCTCTCCTCCCTTCTCTCTCCCCTCTCTCCTCCGAACGTGAGGGTCAGTTTGATCAGCCATCTCCCCTTCTCTGAACTTGATTCCCTCTCTCTCCCGTCCCTCCTCCCTCTCCTCCCTTTTACCCCTCCTTCCCCTCCTCTCTCCTCCCCCTCTTCACCCCATCACAAAACTCATTATTCACCCAGCACAGTCATTATTCCATTACATTTGTTGCATTTTTTCTGCCTTTTTCATATCATTAGAAACTCTCTCACAAAATATTTACAATTAATCAGTTCCAGCTTTGATTAATTCATGTTTTGAAATGGTTTTTGTTTCTCTTGTGATTTTAGGCTTGTCTGGTTAGTTTCGCTCCAGTTCATTCTAAATATGATTTTCTTCAGGCTTTTTCAGTTAGAAAGCCCACTATAGTCTAGTTTTAGTCATGGGTCTCAGTTGCAGCTACTGTTTTTAGCCTAATTATAACTGCTTCACTCTTTAGTGCAGTGAGCAGCTGGCGTCCTTGTGCCCTCTTCTTTCTTAAACCAGATCTATTCTGCAAAATGGACTTTTCAGAGCTTTTAACCATGTTATAGTTGTTTCCTTCTCATTTTTTACCCTCTCGAAGTTGCTTTTGGAGCGATTTATGTACATTTATGATCTTTAATCACTTATTTTTAAGACGCCATTTTGCCGATCAACCCCGTTTTCACCTCCACCAGCAGACGGCCGCTGCTCTGTACTTACCTCATTCTTCAATTTTATTTTCTTAAGCGCTGATACGTGGGATTTTGCAGTGTCGCGTAGTCATTTTGGTACAAATGCAAAAAAAGCTGCACGGCGCTTTGTTGCGATGACGTTTACGGCGACGTCAGCTCCCACTGTGCACCGCGGTTTTCTACTCGTTTCTTTTATTAAGTCATTTTAGATGAATTTTGTGATTTAAAATGCGCAAATTATAACATAATGATCCACGGGTGTCGTAAATTGTAATTACAGAGCCGACACGAGCACAGTAGGCCTGCTTTAAAGGCACACTAAGTAACTTTTCTGGTGGAGGGTACGCTGATCCCCTCGTGGCTACGGAGATGTGATTGCTTTGCCTGTGATGTTTCACAGTATAAACCTTTTGATCTTCATGAGCCCACTTGCAGCAAGAACGTTTAGCAATACGTTAGCGTGTCTGCGTAATCCCTCAGTCGTCCAGGTTTGATCCACAGTAAAAGAAAAATTCAATTATGTCAACGGGTTCTTCAGTTCTGGTCAAGTTACAGGTGGACTCTGCCTTATATCTATCTGAAGGGAGGAGCTAACTACGCTTAAGCTAACACACCTATTTGTAAACAGTATAATACCTATAATTTAACAAATGCTAGATAGATACGGTTAATGTCATGCTGTGGAACATTCCAGGCAAAGCAGTAACATCTCCATGGAGACAAGCAGGTGGCCGGCTCCAAACCCGAAATGTTCCACAGTGCATACTCATTTGAAAAGCTTGTTTGTTAAACCTGAATGGAACAGATACAATGCAATAAAGATTTACACGCATTAGTTTGCTGTGATGGCATTTCACAAAACCAATCTTTTGCTTACATGCGTTTTATGTAAGAAAACATAATGTGTTAGTGACATAACCGGAGCGTGTGTACCTGACAGATGGGGCTGACACCATAAAGACATCTGCCACGGAGTGTAATGACAGCAGATAAAACAGAACATAAACTTACACAACGGCAACAACAAAGTAAACACCAGCTAACTGTGCTAACGCCGCTAACGGTGCTAACAGCTACGGAGAAACGCACGGAGCTTAAGACGGCTTATGGAACAACACAGACATAACGAGACGCGGCCTAAATGAGAGAAGTGCGCACGTGTTATGTAAAGATTATAGAGGTTAGAAAATGAAGTAAATGTAAAAAACAAGTTAACTGTTAGCTAAAGTCAGGTATAAGCTAAATATTAAAGGTCCTATAGGCCTATTACACAAAGTTGAGGTTTAAGCCATGTTATAATGCTCTTACCGCCTCAAAAACATACCTGGAGTTGTGTTTTGTTTCATTGAATAACATTATTATTAGTCTGTCTACATCTACAAACCTCAAAATGCTCTGTTCCACCTTGTGATGTCATGTAGTGGTAGTTTTCAGTTAACAGTTAACAGCTGCCTTTTACCTTTTGTTGAGTAGGGATTGGCAATTTCAGGGCTGAAATAATCCAAATGATTATAGTGAAGGTATATGGAGGTTAAAAACACGATGGAGCACTTCCTGTATTATCACATGTGAGTGTGAGTGAGTGTTTTTCAATTGAGGGAAAAATTCAGCCTAAATATGCAGGATTTGTGTGTTAAACATGTGTGAATGAAACAAAACTCCAGGTATGTTTTTGATGAGAAAACAACATTATAACATAGATCAGAAAACAGTGTAATATGGGCCCTTTAATCAGAGGTGTAGACTTTTATATTTGTTTTTAGACTGTAACAGCTCGTTCATGTTTTAGATGTGTTTTGATCTTTTACAAGAGGAATTACGTAATAGTCCTGCTTTCGTATGTAATATCTCTAAGGTAAATGCACAAATGTTGAACCAGATCATTTCTATCGCAATTTTAATTTTAGCAGCCCCCCGCCTGTATTAAAACGCATTGGCTTATAGGATGTTGGGACTGAAACTGAAGCTCAGGCAGTGGGGACAGTTGGTTCTAAAGATGTCATTTTCCCATAGAATTTCCAACTCCACATTATATTGTAAAAGCAGCTAGCCTATCCATGGGTTCCAGAATGATAAAAAATGTGGACTGTTGCCATAGTGTCAAATTTTACAAACTTTACCTTTTGAATGTTACTCAAAATGTATATAACCGAAAGCTAAAACCCACAAAGCCTATTCCCGGTTTTCAGCTTCCCGTTATATGGCAACGGTCCTATACTTTTTATCATTCTGAAACTCATGAATTTGTGGGAAAAAATCAGACTGGATGTTTTAAAAGGCATTTTGATGGATTGCCTGCCTGGGGCAAACATCCAATCATCCAATCAAAGACTTTGTTGGATAAGAACCCTGTGGAAACAACTGACCATTCCAGGCCATCGTTTCTCTGTAAAGTTTATCTGCGTACGTTTTTATGTTTTTGAGATGGCGGTGCAAAAAGTTCGAGCGCAGCTTTCGTAGATCAAAACGTCTTAGTGGTTTACTGAACAGCTGCAGATGCTAACACGCCTTAGCCGCCGCTCATGTGGTGTTTTTGTGAGCGACCGCTAACATCCCCGTGCTCTCTCTCTCGCTCTTCTCACATGACGTCTGCCGTTCTCGCCTCCTCTTCGTCCCTCCGGCCTCTCCTCCTCTTCTTCAAACCTGTCCTCCATCCCCCTGCCCTGTCCACGCCGCTGTTTGTTAGCCCCTGATAGATAGCGCTTGTTGCCCAGTTGGCAGCATTACGGTAACAGGCCTAAACGTGAGCCCGCTTCTAAGTGGTCCCTAAGTTGTCCTGTGGGATGATGGGATGCCATAGAAGCCGCTCTAATGGAATTACGGCCCTGCGAACTGGAGAGGAGATATTCCAACACACCAATCCACACGTGCTGCACTTACAGTATTACCCCACGCGCCTTCGCTCGGACCCTGCGATCAATGCCCCTCATTTATAATTCACGGGGCTTCGGAGGGCAACATAACTGTCATAAATGGTAATTTTGTTTGATCATTACAATCCTTTTCATTGGGATAAACAGACAACATTATTCAACGAGGAGGGAGGTGATATAAATATTCATGGCGCGTGCAGATCGGGTATGCAGAGGAGCAAACAAGGCGCTAGAAGAGACGTACACATCCCGCGCGTGTTCCTGCCATTTCCCCCGAATGATGAAATAATTTACAGAATTGATTAAAATGAAGGCTAATCTTTACCAGGCATGTACAAGAAGGCCGGGTTTGAATGCAAAAGCAGATCTTTCAGCAAATGTATGGGATGTTCTCGAAGCCAGCAGTAGCACTTGAAAGAGAGCCGTGTTTTGTGTGTGAATACAAGAGGGAGATGCAGAGGTTTCTTGCTGCGCGATGTTTTGAAGTACAAATAAAAGCCATTTGTCAGTGTAAAATGATGCGTTTCATAAGGTTTTGGAAAGGGAAAGACAATTAAGCCGAGTGCAAAAGCTTACGAGCGTTGTCGTGCCACAAGTGCATCATTTGGGATTGAATGAAATTTCATCTTGGCTTTCGAGTTGGAAGGAAATGCACTGATTCTTGTTAACCACTGTGGAAGAGCTCAGTATCGTTGCTTAAGTAAAAGTACAGACACCGGAGCAAAAAAATACTGACGTAAAAGTGAAAATATCACATGAAAAAATCTACTTAAGTAAAAGTATTAAAGTACCTGTTTAAACGTGGACTTAAAAGTAAAAAGTAGAAGTATTTCACACAGATTTTGAGGTCTTATAGGGCTTCAGATTAATTGATTTTAATAAAGATTTGTGTTGAATTTTGTTCAACAGAAACAATTAAATTTTTTTTTTTTTTTTAGCTGTTTTTATTTGTATATTTTTGTTTGCTCAAATTACGTACATGTTAAAAATAAACCGGCAGCCTTTTCAGCGGGTCAAACAATAATGAAAATACTTTAACTTTTTAGTCCTGTTCAAAAATGTAGTGAAGTAGAAAGTACAGATACCTGCTCTCAAATGTAGTGAAGTAAAAAATATCCACTTAAAAATGTACTCAAGTAAAGTACAGATACCTAAAATGTGTAATTAAGTACAGTACTTTTCTACTTATACTTCGTTACGTTCCACCACAGTTGTTAACATTCCAATAGAGCTAAGTGAATGTTTGAGCATATCAGCTTTTGCCCTTAAATCTCCAGCATAGGGCAATATTTAGTCATATAGCTTGGGTTGGCCACCAGTTTGCAGGAAACCTGGTCCTACATCAACCCAAAAAGATCAGATCTTCTCTGGATTCTAACATATCGCCATCGGCCAAGGAAAAAAAACATATTGGTCGTTTTCTACATTCTACTCATTGGCATGTTATGATTAAAACCTATGTACGTCTTAGCATGTTAACATGTTACCTACTGTGTCGCTAGCTGCTATTGACTTTAGCCTGATATAAACAAATCTTCATTGTAAAAGTAAATAGATTCAGCTCTTTACTCTGCCACGGTGCAGTATCAGAGTGAGAGAGGGTACTAAGTGGGCGGAGTTTGATGGAAACCGTGTCGGATATCGCAGACTGATGTTTGTCTGTCACGTTTGAAAATAAGAGTTAGAGAAGGAGCAAAGTGGGCAGAGCAGTTGGGTACAAGAGCCATATATTTAAAGAAGACCTACTGTGACCACAATTTGCACATTTTAAATCGCAATATTCATCTAAAACGACTTAATAAATGAAACAAGTCCGCCGACTTCTGCATTAGAAAACTGCGGTGCCCAATGGGAGCTACATCTCCGTAAACGCCGTCGGAGTCGGCACCTCCTGTGGATAGCTGCGCATCGTACTAGCGAGCAGCGGATTTTTTTTCATTTGTACCAAAATGACTACGCAACGGTACCGAATCCCGCGTGAAAAAATAAAATAATACAAAATAAAAATTAAACTGGAGAATAAAGTAAATACAGAGCAGTGGTCGTATGTCGGTGGCGGGGTGAAAACGGGGTTGATCAGTAATATGGCGTCTTGAAAATACGCGATTAAAGACTCCTTGTGGACGAATCACTCCAAATACAGTGTAAATGTAAATACAGTGTGAGTAAATGTTGACTAGACCCAAGAACTCACTATATTACAACAAAAATCTGGTATTTGAACAATATTGATTTTACCTGCCCCCATCTGTATTGCATATTATTGGCCTGTGGAATGTTGTGATGTCATCTGAAACCCAGCAATACTCCACCCTTTGTTCCTCTTGCCCACGGTTGCCAGTGCTTCCACATCTGTCAGATGGCTGTATTGGATTTGCACTGACATGGTTCCACTGACATGCATTGTATCCATCCATGTTTGTTATTAGCATACAATGTTCCCCCAGACCATGATGTAATCCTGGATGTCAGCCTCAGAAAGCATCACCCTGGCTGGGCTAAGTCCCCCGGTCCCCCCCCGACCCTCCCTCCAGCTCTCCCCTGATCTCTGCTTTGTTTGGCCCGGTCGTCGGTGCGTTACGGCTCGGGTTATAAGCTCCGGTTGGTACCACACGGGAGCCATTTTGAGGGCTTTTATAGACACCAGCCCTGCGCTTTACTGGGCTGAGGAGGGCTGTGGCAAACGTGTGCATCTGCAGACTTCATGCATAAACTACTGGAGTGATGGCATGATCCAATGTGATGGAATATACAGCTGTCCATATTGAGTTCAGATATCACAATGTAGAATTCCAATCGTTCAAACTGAGCTGGAGACAGAATTCTATGGTGGAAATTGCTGTTTAAAAGGCCCATTTTATGCTGTTTTCTGATCTATGTTATAATGTTGTTTCCTCATCAAAAACATACTTGGACTTGCATTTTGTTTCATTCACGCACATTTAACACACAAACAATGGTAATACAGGAAGTGCACTGCTGTATTTTTAAACGCCATACACCTTCACTAGAATTATTTGGATGATTTCAGCACCGGCATTGCCAATCTCGACTGAACTAAATGTAAAAAGAGCTGTTAACTTGAAAGCTACCGCTTCATGACATCACAAGGTGGAACAGAGCATTTTGAGCTTTGGAGATGTAGACAGAGTAATAATAAGGGGTTACGCAAACGTGTCTGTGAAACAAAACACATCTCGAGGTATGTTTTTGATAACATGACTAAAACTCAGAAGAATCCACTTTGTGTAATATGGGACCTTTAACTGTCAAATGTAGATTTATTGACCTGGTTTATGGTTAATACCTCTGTGTCAGTTTTGTTTCATGTGGATAGGCCCAGTAATTACAAAGTTCAGCATCTTCTCTGTCAGTATAAATAAACAAAAGTGATGGAAAGCGGTGCCATTATTCAACCCTTGAGATGCGATTGTTGCCAGTTAAAATGACTTAACGCAATAAGATTATGAAGCGAGTTTGTGGAGAACATCCTAAATGTTGCAATTCACCACCCAACATAGAACTCATTGTGTCATTGGGCGACGCACTTGTTTGTATGCTAATTCTAAATCTGTAACACCAATTTAATTTGTGGGTTAAGTTCTCCATTGCATCAGGGGTCAATTTCAGTTAAAGCCGCAAGCGGCGATGATGGCCCTCGCCACCGCGCGCACGTCTCTCCCGTCCGTCCGCAATGGACTCACGATTGCCCCTGAAACGCCTCTGAATCACCTATTTGGGGGGGAGGATTAGTAATAATGGTGATGGTGATGATGATGAAGATGAAGAAGAGCAGGAACGATAGCCCTCACCAGTTACTTTGTTACTGGCTCAGAGGCGTTCTACCTGATTTTTCCATCTTAAAAACATGAAAAACATGACTAGTTCATTTTAAACCAGGCGAGTTTATAAGCACTTTCCGCAACTCAGAAACCAGAGCGGAGTTTTGCCGTCCCGCTATAGTTAACGACAACCAGCATGCTAACAGGCACTTCCTGATTCTCGGACAATAAAATGCTTTCTAATTAGACGCAGACAGCACGCAGCGGGCTTATTTTGACCTGAATAGCTGCTTATACACTGGGGCAAGACACATTTTGCTCAAAGGGGGGGAAAAATGGGGTACAGGGCTTTTAATGTCAGAATGTCATCCCACTGCAGCTGTTTCTTTGGGGGCTCGGAGCTGTTGGCTTGTGACAGACTCTAGCCTCTCCTCATGCTTAACCCACTGGAGTGTTTGTATGTCGGAGCTCGCCTCTCGTTTCGGAGCCTTGTCTTCAATTGTGCAATCAGTCAGAGCAGCCCTTCACTCTCTCCCCTCTTAATAAGGAAGCTCCCGGCCCAATTCCCCCCGATAGGCTGAGTAAATCAAGCCAGCGAGGAGGAGCGCCCCGTCTACTCAATCTGGATCTGGAGAGAGAGGGGGGAGAGAGAGAGGGGGAGGGAGAGAGGAGGTACAATGGGACAGAGGGAGGGAGAGAAAGAGAGAGACAGGAAGGGGGAGGAAGCGGGGAGGGTGGGTACAGTGGGACAGAGGGAGGGAGGAGAGAGAGAGAGTGAAGGGAGGAGAGAGGGAGGAGGGGAAGAGAGAGCGATGATGGCGGTACTATGGGACAGAGGGAGGGAGAGGAGAGAGAGAGAAGGGAGGAGAGACAGAGGAGGGGAAGAGAGAGGGCGATGATAGTGGTACAATGGGACAGAGGAAGGGAGAAGAGAGAGATAAGGGAGGAGAGAGGGAGGAGTGGGAGAGAGAGGGCGATGATGGCGGTACTATGGGACAGAGGGAGGGAGAGGAGACAGACAGGGAGAGGAAGGAGGGAGGAAACGGGGGATGGGGGGGTACAATGGGACAGAGGGAGGGAGAGGAGAGAGAGAGAGAGAAGGGAGGAGAGAGGGAGGAGGGGGAGAGGAGGTACAGTGGGAGAGAGGGAGGCAGAGAAAGAGAAAGAGAGACAGGAAGGGGAAGGAAGCGGGGAGGGTGGATACAGTGGGACTGAGGGAGGGAGAGGAGAGAGAGAGAGAGAAGGGAGGAGAGAGGGAGGAGGGGGAGAGAGAGGGTGATGATGGTGGTTCTATGGGACAGAGAGAGGGAAAGGAGAGAGAGAGGGAGTAAAGAGAGAGGGTGATGATGGTGGTACTGTGGGACAGAGGGAGGAGAGAGGGAGAGAGAGTGTAAAATAAGCACAAGGCTGGCATTGCAATGTTTTTTTTGTTGGTTTTTTTTTTAAGAATTGTTCAAATGAGGGAATACAATGGGGACACTAAGCAAAATAAGTTAAGTTGCATTAGAAAATAAGTTAAGTTGCATTAGAAAATAAGTTAAGTTGCATTAGAGCAAAAGCGTGTTCGATCAGGGTGACTTGATGGTGTAGGTTGTTAGTAAATGCCTCGCAGTGAGAAGATCTGGAGTTCAGTTCCTGGACTGTCTATGCTTCTGTGTCAAGACTGGATGTTCATGAGCAACAGTGGTGTAGCGAGTTTACCATTTATCCCACCAACTGGAGAGTCCAAATTTCAAATCTTGCTCAAATCTTGTTTCATTAAATTGGCTATTTTCTGTTCAGGGTCCACCACCTGCTTGTTTCCCTAGAGATGCCATTTCTTAGCCTGGTATGGTGCACATTAAACTCTGTGGAGAGGCAAGTAAGAAGTAAGAACGCATGGTGGTTTTGAACAATATGAACAAAATGGATAAGTTCAATGCGGAACTGTGGAACGTTCCGGGAAAAACAACTTCAGGTCTGTTTGTGATGAGGAAACAACATTAGAACATAGATCAGAAAATAGTGTAATATGGGCTCTTTAACTTATCTCCAGTTAAATATGTTGATGTACTAGGTCTATTCATGATTCCTAGATATTTTTGGCAGTCCCTTTTCCATTATTTGGGAAAACTGAATATACTGTAAAATAACCATGCTTCATTGTAAACACTGAAGCAGCCTTACGCTACATTGTTCTGTCAGTGCTCATCTCACACTTCCAACATTATGTCATAACTCTCTCTTATCGTCCTAAAGGAACAGTTTGAACCTAAAAAGAGCAGCGAGCGAGCTGCCACTTTAAGGCGTGCTTGGTTTGAGCACCTGTCACGCGCCACGCTGAGATCCGAGTGCTTTTTTGTGTCAAAGTTGAGTTAGACAGACGTGGTTTTTGCATATTTCATCTTTGGGAGCGATTACCGTCCCACTCGGCTCCTCCGTGCAGCCTCGCATTCTGCTTTTAGGGTCAAACTGAGTGGCCGTGTTCGGCTATCGCGTGAGTATTGGCATCAGAGAGGACACGAGGGATGGCATGAAGCTTATCTCTAGCTACCCATGGGTTTCGGAATGATGGAAAATTAGGATTGTTGATTAACAACGATTAACGATTAACAAATACACAACAAAATATATATTTTTAGGGGTGAAAAGTCCTCAAGGAAGGTGTACCTCATAGTAGCAAATAGATTGTAATATAGTCCATGTTTTGTCCAGTACAATATGGCGTAATATACAGGATGATGGGGCTTTAGCAGCACAACATTCTTCTGTCTTATTTAGCTGTTACAAGGTGATTTTTTTTTACTGTCTACTGTTATTTGATTGGGCAATGGAAGATATGTGTCTTGCCCAGGGGCACAAAGGTAGTATGTCTTCCTCACAAGTTGTCTTATTAAAGCGATGTCACCTCTCCCCAGATCTGATCTATAATGTGGCCTGGTAAAGTCAACTGCATGTCTCCATGGAGATAGATCATTTTAAAGCCATGCTGTTTAACATTTCAAGTAAAAACATCTCCTTGGAGGCAAGCAGTTGGTGGACCCTCCTCCAGTTACATAGCGCTTCATCTTGCTTCAACCTTGCTTTGCTTTTTCAGATGCTCAAAGTTGATTTACTATTTCGTGCATTATTCATTCACTCCACACCTGGTGGTGGTAAGCTATGACTGTAGCCACAGCTGCCCTGGGGTAGACTGATGAAAGTGAGGCTGCCAATCTGCCCCATCGGCCCCTCCAACCAACACACACACACCACATTCGTACTAGGCAAGGGTGAAGTGTCTTGCCAGAGGACACAACGACACTTTTCGTACTAGGAAGGGTGAAGTGTCTTGCCAGAGGACACAACGACACTTTTTGCCACTGGCGCCCCACTGTGGCACCTGATTTTCCCAGCGGTCTCCCATCCAAGTACTAACCAGGCCCGGCCCTGTTCAGCTTCTGAGATGAGACGAGATCAGGCTTTGACAAGGAAGTAGCTTTTACTGTTGTGGTTTAAAAAGTTGCAAGATAAACAAGGCTCTATCACTGTTCACCTCATTCAAACAGCATGAAAAACAGTCATGAATAGCATTGTTTTCCTGTTGAATTTCAGAAAACTGCATCTCTATTCAAAGCATTTAAAACATAACATTTGCTTTACCTTATTGTTACACTAGCTTCAGCCCTGTAATGCATCCACACATTATATCCCATTGATTTGCTTTGTACCACTTTTTGAAGCACTTAATTGTTGGAAAATTAGCCGCTGTGTTGCTACGCGTTACCATGGGACTGCGGCTGCAAACGATCTCATTTGCTAACACCGCTACCGCTAACACCCCAACTCATAAAGCTAAATGTTGATTAATGCGCTGCGCTTTTGTTAATAAATAAAATATGCATCGTGCGGGAGGTAGTTTAGAAATGTCAGAAATATACATATCTCTGCAGAAAAAACCCAACGGTGGTAACATTTTATTCTCGGCTCCCTTCGCCCTCCGGTCCTCCCCACTACTCTGCATCAGGCCGTAAAACACTCCCCATTGTAATTCATGGTATGCCGCAACAGCCTTCGGTACCTCTCTTTCTCT